>JAJJMA010279061.1:0-12048 GCA_023529015.1 Papaver nudicaule | reverse complement strand
AAACGGTGGTGGAAGCGGTAACGTTAATCGTGGTGGAAGAAGTAGTGGAAATAGTGATTTTTGTAGTCTCATCGTTTTAGCATGATTGATAAAGATGGGTACCAAATATCCCGCGATGATACCAAATTATGTAGGAAAAAAATAATCATGATTGTTGGATCACAAATAGTACCTCTGTTGTCTTCGGTACCTGCCCATAAAACACATCAAGGACAAATTAGGCTAGAAAAAGGATCGTTGAGATATCGACACGTGTCAGAACCAAATGTTGTCGTTGTATTGGGTCCCTCTCATCCCATTAACCCCCTAAAATGGTTTTGGGCCCTCCAGGAATCCGTGAATGCCCATTAAAAACTATGTTATATTTAGTTGTATGTGTTTTATTAATTAGTGTGTCGTTAGTTTTTTATAATCAATAATTTACTAATCAATTATCATAAGTGTCTTATTAATTAATCTATTAAATATTTTTATTCATTATATGATAATTTTGATAATAATTATATCAATAGACATTGGTGCCGATTGTGGTGGTGTTGGTTAGTAATAGTGGAAACTGGTGGTGGTTGTTAGTGGGGTAGTGGAAGCGGTAACCCTTAATGGTGGTGGAAGAAGTAGTGGTTTTTGTAGTGGTAGATGTTGGTGAGTAATGGTGGACAATATTAATTGTGTCGTTATAGCACGGGATGTGTTTCGTCGTTTTTTGCACGATTGATAAATAAGGGTACCAAATATTCCGCGTTGATGCCAAATTATTTAGGAACAAAATAAAATCAATTGCAATACAAAAGAAAATATACAGTAACAAATAAAAACTTAAGGGAAAAAACTAATTGTCACTTTATATTGATGGCGGCAAAATGAGTACTAGCTGTGTGCTTTGTTCGGAGGAAAAAATGCAACTGAAGGTATGATCCTCAGAGTCTTAAATAACTATCGGATTAATAAGATACGATCTAACACGTTTTTCCTAAAATGTAGAAGGTTCTGCAGGATGAAACGACACAACTGGATTCATGGCTCCCGAATAGAAACTTAAGAAATCAAATACAGTTAAGGAAACGTTAGAAAACCTGGGAAAATCAGAGATTCAAGTAATTATACTCATTCTTATTTCGTATTAAACACACCGACAAAGTAGAGTGTCATACAACGCATAACATATAAATTGCAATTTCGCTCGAGGATGGCCGCATATTCACCACATTCGTGAAAATCGATATTTGTGGAGACCATTGGGAGTACATGTCATGCTCATCATGCAATGCAGCATTCATGGGAGATCACAAAATAAAATCGAAGTGTAAAGCATGCAAACGACCGGGCAAACCAACACCAAGTTGACTAACAACCATTTCATCAATATTGCTATAATTCTAACCAATAAATCATATTCCGGAATATGACTAAAATAATTATAAAAAAAAATCAAATACATTATGCAAATTCGGATAGAGATATAGGACAACACTGGATCGACAACTTTTGTGTCCTCTGGAAAGGTAGTAGAGGATTTAATCCAGTGTAGCATCTTAACGTTGATGGCCATCAATTTCTCTAATGACAATTTCAAACATATACATGAAAACTATGGAAAGTTCATCTGCAGAGACCTACAGCTTTGAATTGAAACAATATACGGTACAAAGAACGCAATTGATGATCAGGTACAGGATTATGGTCGATATCTACTGGATAAAAACAACAAGAGGAGGGGATTGGAATTACGGGATTATAGTAGTGCCGACGGTGAAGGGAAATTAGAACCAATATCAGGATGAAATCATACGAAATTGAGATATGTAATGCAAAAATAAATAAACCATAAATGAGATGCTGGCACTAAAATGTTAATCTATGTTATTTTTAATCAACATGTTATTGTGTTGACTGTTCCAGTTTAAATATTATTCGGAAAATTCAGTGATATTGACATTGTGTAAACTTGGATATGACTGACTACCTAAACGTACCAATACATACAAACTGAACTGCATGGCTAAAGCACAATCAATTTTTGAAATTATATTCATACAAAACATATTAGTTCACAAAATATGAAGAAATAACGAACGACACATTCAGCAAACTGAGAACCCTACAGACATTAAGGAACCCACTAATTACGAGTGCGGTAGATAAAAAGGAGTACCACGATTGGGGAACCATAAAAGAGCATGAGTTGTTAGAATTACTTTGGACAAAATATACAATATACCATAGTTCATATCATTATTTTGGGTGACTTAGTCTGGATCGTATCCCAGAAATTCTTTCCATATTGCATAGCATTGTTCGTGGGCAAAAGCTTTTCCTATACTTTGAAAATATCGGGCATGAACCATAGTTTTCTGAAACGAGGTTGAAATAGTTTCATTTTTGGAAATACACAAAAAGCAATTAAAATACAATTACTCGGATAAAATACTATATACTCACTTGAATTACAACAGAGATTAAATGGTAATATGGTGGGAACCAAAAAAAAAAAAAATCATGTGCATCAGATCTTTTATATGGACTTCAATCTATCGATATCTTCCCTCTAATACGTTTAACATAATCAAAGTCGACAAGGGAATTTTCAAAATTGAGGATAAATATGAAGACTGAATTTCGAAGTGGAAAATTGAGTTAATGCGGTCACAATAAAGTCCTAAATTAACTCACCAAATGTGATTATTCTAGAACGGGTCTTCTAAAATATGGGTCCAGACACGGTTTGCAAGGCAACAATTTGACATGTTAACGAGTCTTCTAAAATTTGGGGTGCTATGAAGCGACAACAAACTGAGAAAATAAAGTAAAAAGAAATGGACGTACAATATTGAACAGTCCAAACGACACTGGCAAATTCCTTGGAGGATGCTTGAAGATATGAAACGTATTAGAATGTTCATTTTTTTAGCGTGCCGTCTACGGAAATGGTAATAGCGTGGGAATCAAAATAACAATACATGTACATCAAGTGGTTTCTGTGTACTTCAATCTATCATTACCTTCCTTCTAATAAGTTTAGCACAATCAAAATCGATCGGGGAATTTTCACTGAAATTTTATAGTAGAAAATCGAGTCAATGCAGTGACAATATTCTAACTCACCAAATGTGCTTATTCCAGAACGAGTCTTTTAATATGAGTTCGGGCACAGTTTACACTACAACCGGTTTACATGGCAACGGGTCATCTAAAATTTGGGGTGTTATGAGGCGACATAAGAAGGAGAAAAACATAGATCAAAGAAACAGACGTACAATATTGAACAGTCCCGTGCCGTCTGCGGCACGGGCAAATCCCTTGTTAACATAATAATAATAAGATTAGCAGCAGAATGATAAGAGAAACAGGGAAACTCACCTTGGGCAACTCGATTATTCATAATCAGATAAAAGAGATAATGCAGTAACATTAACAAAAAAGAAGTCTTCATGTCATAAAAGTACCTTTTCCTCCAGAAAAAGAAACTAAAATTAGAATCTACTAAAACCTACATGAATCCCCAATTGCAGAATGAAACTCATTTGAAATCCAATAAATGGAAACGCTTAATAAATTTCAACTGACACCTAATTTGAAACCCAATCAATTACAACACGAATCGAAAATCAAATTGAAACCTATTGCACCATGATAATAATAGAGTACTCAATCCTTAATTTCACCCGACTAACACAACCTAGTTCAATTGAAATTCAAATAGTACACAACAGTGAGCTAAAGAATGAAAACTCTAAAAGAAGAATCAATACAGTTAGGGAATGAATTACCTACCCTTAGACTCCTGAGTAGCCAGACGATATCCATGTAGAGTTTGTAAAGTTGAAGCTTTAGGATTTTTCTAAATCCAGAGATGTGAGAGAGGAAAAAGAAAAATGAACTTTTGGGGAGAGGATTTCTATGGTGAGGTTTAATGTGACGATCTGATGTGCATAAAAGAATTTTGGTTTATTTCTTCAGTTTCCTTGGATCATTCGATGAAGATCTGGTAACGGCCGAAACAACGATAAAGAATGAGGATTGAGATTCTTATTTTTGGAAAGTTGGAGTGAAGTGTGTAACGCATAGACTGTGGAGAATTGAATCCTGAACGTTTGTTTATGGCAAAAAAAAAAATCATGATGGATTCTGAGCCGTGATTTTTGGCAGCATTTTGAGGCATCTGAGGGTATCTGGAGCCATCGATGGGGAAAATTGGAAATTGTAGACCGTCGAATGGGGAAAACACCACTGTTTTTTGTAAGATAGACTAGGGTATGACCCGTGACGTAACGACACGGGTTTTTATGTGTTGTTTTCCTATCTGGTGTCACAGTTTTGCTCAATGAAGATTGACATGATTCATGGTCTAATACTACCTTGGCAATTTTTGGCATATTCTGTGAAACTATTCATCTACCAACATTTATTAAATGTTGCATTCATGTTTAAATATGAGAAAGGATCCACTCACACTCTTGTATTCACACTATCTCACACTTTCGGCACCTTTTTCTACAAAATTTATATGCCAACGATTTTGGAGCTAAGATTTTGAGGATATATTCCTCTCATATAGCTCTACATTTCTACCAAAAATTAACGTTTTTCGAAATACTAAACTCACTATCTACCGATATTAATTTCAACCGTTGAATATCCGTCGTATGTTAACGGCTAATTTTCAAAATAGAAAATGGTGGTGTTATACATCGCGGAATGTTCTCATTTTTTGTGGAAATGTAGAGCTTTATGAGGGAAACATATACTAAAAAAGTTAGCATCAAATCCATAAGCGTTTAAATTTTATAGGAAAACGATGCCAAAATTGTCAGATAATGTGAAAATAAGAGTGAGTGGATCCTTTCTCTTTAAATATAATGTATTTACAAATTTACAAACACAAAACCAATCCATGTTTGTACAATCCATCTAGAAGTAAAAATGTAAAATGACTATAGTTATGGGATTGTAATATCATTTTCCCAAATGTGATGAAAGATGTTTATCGTGATGCGCATGATACACATGTAACAATAACGTATTTAATGTTGAGAAATTGTTGGTATTGTTAGTAATTTTCTTGATGAAATTTAATCGACTAAACGTCGTTTCATAATAGCAATAACAGGAACTGTGTACAATGCGGAATAGAAGCCCAACGACTCGATAATTCTGCTCCACCTATTATTAATAAATGAATACCAACAACTTTCGGACTTCACAAATGAATACCAACAACTTTAACCGACTGTCTTTGACACACTCAATTGTTGTGCATCTCTTTGACAATTTGTGTGCACAACTGACTTAGCTAAACAAAGTTGAGATTTGAATCATCTGATAGACGGCTCACAAAATCGGCTAAAATCAGCACATATCAATTTCTTTTCCATTTTTTTAGAAAAAAAAAGAAAAGAAAGAGTTCCACAACTTAGAATTAAATTTTTTTTTTTTTTTGCTAGGAAGACTTAGAATTAGTTTACCAACATGTTATATGTACTAATCACAAACCATGTCGAAAGACCCCGATAAGAAGAAGAAAAATAAGTTACAGCTGTTTCCATTGAAGTAGCACTTGGTTAACAGAGACATACTTGAAGATCTCAGTAGTACTACTCCATAAGTAAATTTCTTGTTTCACCGCCTTCTTCAACTCCTCCACGCTGTTCGGTCTGCCACCATATAGTCTGGAGTTTCTTTCCATCCTTAACTCCCAAGCTACATCATATGGTAAGATATGCCATATATTAATTCTCCTCTTGCTGAATTTGGTCATTATCCGTCTCTTAAGTAAAGTCTGAACGTCATAAGGCAACACCACTTCATTTTCAATGAGAATAACAAATCTTACAGTGCATAAACAGGTGTTCAAAAGTCTCCACTGCACCATTACAAACAAAATTCTCATGTATAAATTCTGCAATTTTTTCACTCACCATATTCTCGTAAAAGATTTTTTCTACATGTAAAGTGATTGCGGTATAATATGAGTAGGTAAAGTAGTAATGATACATTTGTTTGCAACCCAGTACTTCGGTTAGCAATCAATCAGCTGACCTAAGCCCAAACTATTATGAATTTCTTGGTTATGCCCTATCAGTCCATTTGAGGAAGAGGAGACCACACAGTTTTTTGGCCTTTTAGTTCTCTGCCTCTTTGATGATCTTTCATACTATGATAAACATATAGGTTTATACATGAAATTTTGAAAAAATTGAATTTAAGCATTACCTGCCCTGTCTCGTTTGCAAGAATCACCTTGTCCTAGTCTTTAGGATCTCTGCAACTCAAAACAATGGAAAGTAAAGAATACTTAAAAGTAAGCGAATGGAAACGTATTAAATAAAGAAGGATTAACTCCGGGTGCAAAAAATATTCAAATAGCCAAGCACGAAGAACTGAAACTAAGATGTTGAAGTGTCCTTTGTTGTCGTAGTTGATGATCAACAAAATTTAGTATCAAACCTTCAACTTTTCCTCCACCGAAATTTTGCACGTTGCTCGAATTGGTGCTGGTGCAGATATGATATCTTTTAGTATAGACTTTATGCTTTCGTGTCATATTTTTCACATCAAATCTAATAAAGCTCCTATTTGATCTCACATTTAGTCTCAAGTTTCTGACTTTGCTATACGTTTCATTCTTAAACAAAAAAGAAGCATGATATCCCCATTCCATCGTCAAATTTATAAGATATGTGCAATTTAAACTTACAGACCATCCACTGAACATGAGTATATATAGTACGCAAGTAACAAATGATGAGAGTGGGTACCTCCACATAATTTTCTTGCATTTTTGCCATCTCATCGAAATCTTGCTCCGAAGAAATAATGAGACGAAAGTTCCACGACTTGAGCTGGGTATAGCCTAAGAAAGAAAAAAAAAAGGGAAGGTAAGAAGAAAATAACTACAGTTTTCGACAAACCGACTTACATCTACACCAGTTATCACAGGTTACGAAAAAAACAGTTCTTGCCACTAAGAATAATACTTGTACCACAGCAGAATTCCATATGGCGCCTTTTAACGCAAATATCAGTTATCGAAGTCCAAAGAAAGAGGTCAGTTCCACAAATGCTCCAAAGTCCAAGATATGCGTAGTACGAAAAAAATTAAAAGTTGTTAAAACTGAAATTGGTCCACAACCAAGCACTGCACATATTAGATAGACAACCAAAGACAATATGACTAATTTAAATGCACATCAACACAAAAAAAAAAAAACTAAAATTGAGTTGTAGATATACTGCTCTTAAACCTGAATACGACGATTCAATTTTAGATAATTATTAAAAAGAAATGGTAACTATGTTGGTGATCAGTTAACCCATATAAGGTACGGGTAGTCTAAGCCAGCATACAGTGTATATATAACACAGCTTATTGTACCAAATTTGCAGGAGGAGATTCAAAGGCAATGTGAGTAATAAAATTGTTATCGGGGAAATTTCAATAAATGGGTAGCAATAGGCTTCTCCACTGTCTTCCGTTTGGGGTCGTTGTTCATATTCAGCAGGCTGCAACGGCCAAGTTGAAAGGTCACTGACCAAAAGAACTCTTCTTGCAAATTTGAAGATAAAATTCTTAGGAAATACCTTAACCATTCAATTCATCAACCTACACTTAATTAACTTTTAAATGCATTCCATAACTAAGAATAGGGAAGAATGGAATATTTACCCAGTATATGTATGTTCCTAACATTTTGGCCGAGCAGCAATGGATCCAAACTTGTAACCTCATGGGTGTCGTGTAAGTCAATATCATATCTCTTACAGGAGAGCCTATCTCGAATCTGGCTTGGTTTTGATCCCTCAATTTATTTGGAGCGCTGCAACAGATCTACGATACCATACTGAATAAAAAATCATTAGAACAACACATGGTCATGGAGGATGTAAAACTAATCGAATAAAAGTAAAATAAAGAAACAAAAGGAGAAAAGACACACACAAAGCCAATCAAATAAAATGATAATGAGCATAACAATTGGTTACTGGGGTATGCGGCAGAGGAGGTGACTGCACCGGACTTTGTCATTCATTTTATATAACCTAAGACTTGAGTTTTGTTTTCTCTCAATTAGCGATTATTGGACATAACGTTCATCTTGACTTAATTCGAATTGACTTGTAATTAGTATCATGAACGTCGCCCGGGAATTTGGAGAGATATGTTGCTTGCTCAATGTAACAGGTAGATAGTGCAGGAAAAACCTTAGTTACCAGTAGCGGGAGCGAGGTCGGGAGAAGGAGCGAGATCGGGAGCGAGATTCGCAAAATTTTCAAAAATGAAATTCGAAAAGCGAGTCGGGAGCGTAAAAATCAAGTTACATAAATATATTAATTATGCTACTGAATGCATAATAAAGAAGAGAATATAGATTTTTTTTTTATAGAGTTAAATTACTGTCTTTTGAGTGATAAGAATAAAGTCAAGTTCTGTTTTCAACTTTCAAGAAGCATTTACTTAGAAAAATTACTTGGAAGTTGCAGTTTATATTGATTAGGTATTGAAGAGGGAGGGTTTTATAGAGTTAAATTACTGTCTTTTGAGTGGTAAGAATAAAGTCAAATTCTGTTTTCAACTTTCAAGAAGCATTTACTTAGAAAAAAGACTTGGAAGTTGCAGTTTATATTGATTTTGGGGTGGGTATTAATGGCACCTCTCCTCCCAAGTTAGGAGCGCGAATCTCGCGAGTTTGGAGCGCGCTCCCATCACGAATTTGAGTGAGGAGCGCATATTCGCGAATTTCATTGAAATTCGTGATGACCTTGAGCGAATCTGGTAACTAAGGGAAAAACAACCCAAGAAAAACTAATATGCAACTCCACTGTAAAGAAAAGTGAATTTTAGATCATTGTCTTTTTATAATACTAACAATTGTCATCTTAGATTTGTCCCCCCTGATTAAAATGACACAAATTTCCAAGACATACATAAAACGCTCGAACAGAGAAATGTCCAAGATCAACAAACATAGCTTCAGCACAACAGTCCCTGTTTGATATCATACTCGGACTTAGCAAATCAGATGTTAAGGCTATGTATCTTATTTAATGAAAAGAATAAACTTTACTTACCTGTAATGCACAACACAACCCCGCCAAGAAATACCCATGCTCTCTTGCCATTTCGTTGAAAGTAGCGAATTATGTACATTGGATTAAAAGCACGTAAAACAGTCACATCATCCTAGAGACCAATGCCACCAATGAAAGTAAACCATAGAAGGATGAGGGGAGCAAGTGTGCTGCCACATTGTCTATGCCGAACCGCTGAGCATAGAAGAGAAAGACAAGATTACTGCATTTTGTAAAGTAATTTGTAGATTTTGGAGGCAAGACGTCAATAATTTGTGAAATATCATTTCCACAGGCATGTTCCAGAAACTTATCCTGAGGAATGGCCTAAGAGGCTTGAAACCTTTAATAGTTGTGAGCACCGAAAATTTGGCTAAAGAGAAGGATCAAGATTACTACGAAAATTCCAATGACAACATCTAATTAGCCAAACAAAATAAGAATAGTCAAGACAAAATGCATTTAAATTATAAGGTCCAATTCAATCCTTTCATATAGAGTAATAATTTAGGAGTAGTAGATTCATTCATGGTTTGGGTCCAGTACAGCGCAGTACGCTGCAGTTCAGTCTTAAGTTACGTACGTCCTTGATTCGCAATCTACCTTCATTAAGAGATGTCGCCAACTGCTTGATGCCTCAACCGCTCGTGCGCCTTCGACGCGGGGTAATTTTAATGTTTGCCAGGGCTAAAGGCCCCTCACATCGTATGAGCAAAGTATCTTGCTGCAATTAGTATTTAGTTAGCAGGCAAGTATATTTTGATATTGGTATTTCTTAGTTAAATCCAAGAAATTGAATCGTCACAGTGCATTGCTTAATTCATTTCTTAATTGATTCTAAGCCTGCAAGGCTCAATGCTAGGAAACCTTCACTATTTAATTAGTAACCTTCTATCGTGAAAATAAATTCATATGCCTCAAAACCACCTAATTGATTTCCAACCAAGAGCAAAATAATTCAGCAGTAAGCATATGCAGAGAGTATCACCCGTGTGCCTTCGGCGCCAAGGGGCTTTAGTATTTGTCCTTTTCTGGCGCATCATGATCCTTTCAGCTTGGTGCCACCATGGCCGCAAAACATATGCACATACCTTTTAAAATTTTATCTTCTTCAAAACCTCCGTCGTACCGTAAAGATTTGGAACTCGCAAGTGGGTTTGTAATTTGATTTTTCTCCAACATCTTAATCCTTTTTTCCCCCCTAAAAATAAACGATGTATTATAGTAGGCATTATGAATCAATACCCACGTCACTTGCTTTCATTGTGTCTTGGGTATAGATCTTGTAGGTTAGCAATCTAGAGTAGACTCGTACAATCTTTGCAATTGTAAATTTTATGTATTAATCTTCATATTTATTCACTCAATAGTGCCTTAATTTCACGGCATTTAAATGTCAAATGTTACATGGTATCTTAATTTCCCGCATCCAAATGTCAGTTGTTACATGAGACAATTAAGTTACTTGAGTTTAGTTGATTAAATGTCGTTCATGTTTGCTGGCGGTTGGTTGTACTGCGTTCTGCAACTCTGGAGGGCGAAAGCAGACAAAAATTCTAATTATATAGCCGTGGATTTTGCCAATCCATAGCCAATCTTATTTGCCCATTGATCCGTTAAATCCGCTTGAAATTCTCTGTTAAAACAATTTTTTTTTACAAACAATGACTTATTGTTTGCGAAGTTATCTATCAACGTCATTTTAGTGTAAACAGAATTAAGAAATGCTGCCTAAAGTGAAAATGCCGTCTACATTTCTAAAAGTTCAGCCAAGTCAACGTCGTCAAGATTAAAGTATGGGTTGGTAGCTGTGTAGACGACAGCTTTTCTAATCTTATTGTAACAACTGCATACTAAACTGCAACATCACTACAGTAAGCAAATGTAATCAAAAGGACAAAAGAAGAAAAAGGTCAGCATATACAACATCCCATACAATTATTCCCGCACATCAAAATTACAGCTTTTGTTCTACGTCTTCTTCATCACTGCCCAGCCATCATGGTGTTGGGCGGACTGACGGTATATGACACGATAACCTGCACAATTGGTGAATTTGAAGAACAACACGGCACACCATGAGTTTTTCACTTCTGTAACAACAAATATGAGGGTGTACCACTCAGCCATAAGCAGAAAAAGAAGAAGAAAGTAATTTACACTTCTATAGTTCTATATTATCTAGCGTTTACCAAGTGTAACCATTAGAAGGAAGAATTAAATCTCACCTCTAAGATTATAGTCTAGTCCCTGATGTCAAGTCCAGCCACATTCTTACCTCATCCTTCTCCAAACAACGTTTTCAAAAGAGCAGCAACATCTTGTCCTACAAAGGTCGAACACAAAATTATAGAAACTATGATCCAAAGAATCCTCGCGTAACCAACTGATTAAAAGCATTGAATTCTCATTTGAAATAGGGTCAAAAGGAGAAAAAAAATGCATTCTTCAAATTATAAATTTTCATCTAGGCGGATTTAATTATCACGTAACTGCGACTGAAATAGAAGTAGCGGTGCATATATATTTCACTGTCGGCACACTCTTTAAAACCAACAATGTTAAAGTAAATCTATTGTACCCCGGACGGACGAATCCTAGCACAAAATGCATACTGACTAATGGAAATAATTGCACTGCAGAGGACGAAACTTTACCAGATCAATAATCTAATTACGAACCTGCTTCCAACACAGACAATTTGTAAGTCAAGAACTGCAAAATTAAAACCTTAGAAAGATGATACTTTGAAAAGAAAAAACTTGGAAGAACAGAAAATAGTATTTGATTTCCCTCCGAACACTGGCACTGCTGGATTCATCAAATATTGCCTCCACACAAAACAAAACGAATCACAATCAAGTGTAGTATAGAACAAAATCCTTGTAAGACACAAAATAAGATGGTACATGCCGATTATTGATGTTGATTGTGCCATCCTTCAAAAAAAACAACAGATGTGTTAGGGCATTGTCCGGTCAA
>JAJJMA010279057.1:0-23919 GCA_023529015.1 Papaver nudicaule | reverse complement strand
ACCATAAGACTCACGAGCCAAAACGAAAAGTTGGTAGTATTTCGGTACCCCTTCTTTTTCACCATCTTATTAAATTTTTATGAAAAATAGATTACCGAGTCAACACCATGAATAAACATTTGTGAAGCAACACCATGTTGTTTTTGTTTGTTTTTTAAAAAAAATTATTCGATGAAGAAAATTTGTCTTTGTTTGTCAACAAAATATTCTCACTTTTCGTCTAGACTTTCTACTTACAACCAGACGAAATTTCTTCTGGAAACCGAGTTGTTCAAACTGTAATTTTCGTCTGGGTTTGATCCACTTAAACCCATCCGAAAACGCTGTCATAAGTCGTTTTGTCTCAATATTCGAAAATAATCCAGCCGAAAGTTGTTCTGAATTTGACTTTTTGGGTACAAAAGTATGCGTTACAAGTCTCAACGGCTAATATTTTTTTTTTGAAATGGTGACTAAGACTACGACAAAGGAAATTGGTTGCATTTGTCTTCAGGGATCACATGTTTGGAGAATCTTCTGCTCGGCTTTCAGTGAATGCTCTCAGATTTTTATTCAGGTTCTAAAGATAGTCAAGCTCATGTATCTCTCTGCTGCTGAATTTGTCTATTTTCTTTTGTATAGAAACGATCACCGGGCAGAGAGATGGTTTCTTATGAAACTGGAACTGAACATAACTCACTGCTTAAAATTTTTTTTGGTCTACAAAAGCAACTAGGAGATATGAGAACCTCATTTGAAAGACTTGTGAAGTTACAGTCCCATTACAGCTGTGTTTCGTTTTTCTTCGGTCGGTCGGCCTTTCCACCGTGGCAGCGGTGTACTAGTCCTAGTAGATTATTTTACCCGGATCTCAACCTAAATTAAAATTCGGGCAGAAATTAGAAAAGATTATGAACAATTTAGTGGAGAAGATGAAGATAACCGCTAATATGGATGAATATAACTACTTATCCAAGGATATTGCAATTTCTTATTGTCCTTGTACTCATACTTGAAAGAGGTAGGAAATGAATTGATCCCATTCTCATTTGCTTCGACCGATCTTAATTTTGGAAAATGGTCATATATCCACGCCTATAACAAAAAAAGGAAAAAAAAATCACAAGTTACTGGATGAAATCATGGACTTCTGTCAGGTTCGGCCCAAAGAACTTTTTGAAAATTTTGAAAACAAAGAAAAGTTTGGTTGACTCAATAATTTCCTCAAAACTGACAAAATTTCAATAAATTTATTTGAAATTTAGACGAACATACCAGTTACAATTTCGTAAAATAAATGAAACTTTAGGTCTTGTCAGGGAATTACCTGAAGTAGACTGAAATTGCCTCCAATATTGGTACTTTGTAACCTAGAGGCTTTCGCAAGTTGATCAAGTAGGAAAGCGTAGCGGTTCCCCAAGAGTAGTCATTCAGTGTGTGAAAATCTGTTAAAAGTTGGAGATAATTAGCACGAACTTTGTTTCCAGAAAGGTCGGGAAAGATAAAGCTGCCGAGTGTATACAACAAGTATGCACCTGCAGTATGCTTTACTTTGTTATCATCCATCACTAACACTCTTCTTTCTACTCTTGCCCTTGTGTTCTCAAACTCTTGTTTCAACCTCTTCAACTTGAAGGGTTTCAACTTCCTAATACTTTCACCATGTATTTTCACCCACCTTCTGCCCCGGCTTTGATAGGTGCCCAAAACACCTCTCTAAAATATCAATCGATTATGCTTTCTTAGCTAGTTTTTTTTGTAAAATGTAAATATTAGTTTTGTTTTGTATTTTATTGAGTCTTGGAGCTAATTCACGAAAAGAAGAAGAAATCATCTATGAGCCAGAAAGGGGCAAAAAGAGAAGGAAGGCCAAAGACGGAGTTCTACTCATTCAAATTCGGATTTTCTTGGCTCTATCCTGAAGAGAATTAAAATACGAAGTCAACGGCGAAAGAATCAAGTCAATTCTAGGTTGGACGAAGAAGTAATGAGCAAAACAGTCGAGTAAAAGAAGAAAAATCATAAAATACGGAAACTGCTACAGGGTGTCATGTTTATTACCTTAAGAGGTAACCCGACATGAATTTCCTTATTTTTGGAATTTGATTGAGTTTTGGAAACCGAATTCAAACGGGATTCAAGCAAGGACTCCTATACACTGAAGCCTATATATAGGGGAGCTTAGAGACAATTTTACATATTTTTTTTACACTCCCTCTCCCCCTTTGGGGGGGGGGGGGGTACTTTATTATTTTCCATCTTCATGTAATTCTTTGTGATTAAGGATGATATCAATGTTCCAATTGTGAAGCTCAATATTTATGCAAGTATGTTTCAAGTTTTAATTATTTATCGATTGTCTTCTACCGTTAATATGACCATGGATTGTCTTCAAGTTGTTCAAGTGGTCAATTGCATGACTTGTCTACAATACTAAAGCTAGATTTGAGAGACCTAATCCGTAATTGTTAGGGAGATCTAATCACAAGTACCGGAGCATCAACGTTGCAAAGGGATTTTGTTGATTTTGATGTGTAGATTACAACCTTAGGTTAACATGCCAAACTTGTGAGCATGTGGCTAGGATCAACCTAATTCACAAAGTGCAAAGCATTGAATTGAGTTATATCGTTAGAACTTATTCATGGTGGCTCAGATGGATAGAATCTGGTAGTCGAGCGCTTCCGTATCCGGTGACACAAGGAATTTTAGGGATAACAGAGCTTATTGTTATTATAGGATTGGTGATGAATTGGTTCTAACAAGAGATAAACGAGTGTATTTATGGAGTCAACGTTTGGTAACGGCTAAGGATTTCTTGGTCAATCTTTTTCTTCGTCTATTTTTTTTTTATTGTTCTAATCCGAATAACAAATTGATTACACAGCTCCCCGTGGAACGATCCTACTACCACTATATTATTTATTAATTTTAGTTGAGAAAAATCTTATTCTTTTTGTTGAGTTTGACACCTCATCAAAATTGGCGCCGCTGCCGGGGAGCGGTAGTTCAAGTTGTTATTTGATTTTCTGTTTTTGCATTTGATTTTTATTTTTGCATTTGCATTCGTTTTTTTTTTTACTAATTCATCTTTTCAGAATCTTGTTTCAGGTGAATTGATCGTGATGTTTCCATTTGGGAGTAACACATATGGTTCACAAGAACAAACATGCAATGGTAATCAATTCAATACATATTCTCATTCCCTTATGTTTGAAGAACAATCTTCAGGTCAGAAATTGCTTGATACTTTGGTTGAATCTTCGATTCCCGTGATACAAGAGTTGTTTCAAGAAACCAAGCAATTTTCTGATTTTCAGTTGAGCTTTAATGAATCACTCCAAAAGGTTCAACGGAATATAGACGACATCAGAACAGGAATGGATCAAATTCGTGCAGGAATGGACAATAATTTGATTAATGATGGTGATGATGATTCCGTAGAACACCAAAATTTGACTGATAACGTTAGTGTATCTAGTTCAACTCATGATCTTAATAATGATCATTCTCCTATTCAAAAGGAAGAAGTTGAGTCAAGAAACACTGCAGTCATTAATGGTAAAACCTATGTCAATTACGAAAGTGATGATGACTATGACTTCTTTGTGAAAGCTGCCCCTGATTCAGAGAGAGTGGACACTTCAGAAGATAAGGTTTATGATGATTTATTTGGAGCAGATTTCGATTCTGATGATGAAGACTTGCCTGTTGAAGAAACTGATGAGGAATGGGTTATGAAATGTTTGAATGACAATGATGATGCTTGTGATATAAGAGAATCAGTGGAATTTTTCAGAAGTACCGAGGATCCTGTGCTACAAAAGATTATGAGAGGTTTGTCTAACTCTTTACATGATTCTTTATATAATGATGATCCTCCCAAATTGGAAGTGGTTTTTAAACCAACTTTTAAGAAGATACCTAATTTGGGACTCGATTTATGTGCTTCGAAAGTTCTAACTGAATTTCTTGCAGCAAAGTATCCACCATTTATGTTTGAATCTAGCACCGTGCAGGTTTCCATAGAAATTCCTTCCACTTTTGACTCATATACACTTCCGGGTGTAGAAAGAGCCAAGTGTAGGAGTGAGTTTTATTTGATGATGGTTTCACTATTCATATGTTATACTAATATTTTTGTGAGACTATTACTAGAATTGCAGATCGTTTTATGGCCGGATCCGCAAATCTTCAGATTGTTGGTGTACGGTGAATCCAACTTGCTAAGTCGGGCTGAAGACTTTAAACCAAGCGCTGCATGGGAGGCAACACATTAGTTTGTAATGTATTTCTATCATTTTCGTTTTTATTTTCTTTGCATATCAGATTAGGATTTCCCATCTTGACTATTCACATTGGATGAGTCAATTACATTGAGGACAATGTGAAGTTTAAGTGTGGGGGAGTGGTTAAAGCATGAATAATAAAACTCCTATCTAAAAAAATTATAAAATAAATAATCCAATATCTAGGATCTTGTGAAATTTTTTTGATGAACACTAACCATTCTAGGTAGATGGAAACGATGGCTCTTGATTGTGGAAAGTGATGACGATAATTGATTTTTATTATAAAGTGATAATTTTTTCTTTTTTGATTCTTATAAGGTTGATTACCATTGATTATAATGGTTAAGAGTTAAAGTAGGCCAACTAAATAGCTTGTTAAGTGCTCATCCTCAATCGTTCACAAGTAGTTAGAAATTAGGGTTAAGACAAATAGAAAGTATCATTCCATGCTGTGATAACATGCGTTTTTCTTCGTTTTTAATGCTTGAATTCAGAAATACATGTGATTTGAGCAATTTCAAACTTTCTGAACCGTATTGAGAGTACAATTTTATGCACACAAGCCATGTTATGAGATTAGGTTAAGAGTAATTTCAACCGGGAGACAGTTATCATCATCTTTGCAATGTAAAGAAATATCATTTTTGAAGAATTTTGAAGAAATTATGGTTTGAAGAAAACAAAGAGAAGATATGATTTTTATGAAAGTATCAAGTGCTGAAGTCCTTCTCTTATGGCAAGTAAAATTTTAATTTTTGTATCGTTCAATTTGTATTCAAAAAAGAAAAAAAAATCAGAAGAAAAAAATTATTTGTGTTTTATTTCATTAATAAATGCCATGGAGAAGAAGAAATCCAAAAAGAAGATCCAAGACAACAAGAAGTGAAGAAAAAGAATTGTTGAAGGTTTCAAATTAAGTCAAAGAAATTGTATCTCAAGTATTGAAGCCAAGTCAAGTTGTGGTCTACTTATCAAGGTGTCTTTATCTCTAAATTGAAGTCTCGGTCACATTGGCTAACACACTCTCATTATGGTTTGGCTCATGTGAAATTGTTTGGCTCTCTTGTGCTTTTGAATTACTGCATTAACCTTGAAGAAACTCTCATGTTGTCAAATCTAGGATTGTGCTTTCAATTTGGCTAAAGGTAGGAGTGAAAGTTTTGTGGGAATACCTTTTGTAAGCCCTCACTAGACTTCACTCGTCCACTGGGGACACTCAGTGGTTTAAAAGGCGTGTTGTGCATGCTAAGCGCAATCGTTGACTCTACGACACGGAGTTGTTGTAATGTATTTTAGTTTATTTTGCTCGCGGACTAGCAAAGTCTAAGTGTGGGGGAATTTGATAGGTGTCTAAAACACCTCTCTAAGAATATCAATGATTATGCTTTCTTTGCTAAATTTCGTGTATCAGTTGCGTTTTACGCTTCTTTTGCATGTTGTAGCTACATTGGAGTCAGGTGGAGGAAAAGGAGCAGAAAAAGGGCAAATTGGTCATTGCACAAACGAGTACTATTGAAAACCAGGTGGGCGTTAAGCACAACCATTTGGATTCACTAGAGGCAGCCAGAATCAGTTCCAGGGCAGCCATTTAAGTTCACAAAGGAATTACTAAAGCACCTGCAAGCATCTGCTTGGGGCAACCAGAAGAGTTCAGTTAAAAATCACTACTGCAGGCAAATTTCAAGATAAGGGCTGCCACCTCCTTCTAATGTTAAACACGATCAGAAATATTCAGTTGAGATTCAGTTGTTTCTCTCTTCACTTACGACCAGTTCAAAACCTCCCCTAGTTGCCGATTAAAACCATGGTCAGAGGGTCATTTCCAGGAGTCTTAGCCATGGTCAGGTTCTTATTTGCCAAGGGTTAAGACGGTCTTTTGAAGGTAAGATGAACACAGGAAGACGAGTATCATGAGGAGTTTTGTTGAATTATGAGAAGTGGGTTTGTATCAGTCGAAGCTGGAGGTTTGGATGAGGAATTAAGCTACACAACAAGGAAGAGAATGGGACTCGGGTACCAACTGGTTAGAAATTTGGGCAGTGTAACCGGGTTACAAAACAGTGAGACTAGCTTGTTACTGTCGTTGGGAATTAAATAAATGGCTCATTTATGAATGTATTTGAGTTCTGTGGAATGAATGCTTGAATGGGTCATTATTGAATGATGAAACATTGCAGGGAAGTAGTTTTGGAGGGCATAGACATGACCAGCAAGGTTGTGTCTGTAACAATAGCAACCATATCTGTGTTGTTTTGCGGCGTGATGGAACTCCATATCTGTCTTGTTTCTATCCCAACCAAGAACTTTTAAGGGAAATGCATAAAGTTCTTGCCAACACAAAGATCAACAAAATTCTCGGACACACTTTTACCAGTCACTTTTAGCCCTATACAGTTCTTTGTATCATCAGGAATTGTTCCCACCTCGCCGAAAGGAAAATGATATGTGTACGTTTCGAGAGAATACCTCTCAACAAAGGCTGAGGTTGTAACCATATAAAGTCATTCTGGGCATATTTAATTGCATTCCATAACCCGAATGGTTGTACTATAGCCACGACCTCATCAACCTCTTTCAACAAATCCCAAGGTGTGACTCTCTGGTGTCTTATTAATCGGATTGCATCGCTATGATCCTACACATCGCAAAGATCATAATTGGGATGAGTGACCGGAGGGCCCGAAGTGAGGGAGTCCCTTCTATGGCCATTTTTTTGTAAAATGGACCCTAACAAAATTGAATCAATTTGACAAAAAAAAATTGTAAAATTTTGCAACGATGAAATAACTAAGTAGTCCTTATCAAATCCAATAATGACCCTTCCCTATATTGTTTTACTAATTACACCCATCTCTCTATCACACTATATACACCACCAATAACATCCACCACCAACACATTCCACCACCACCATCATCACATTTCACCATTACAACCACCACCATAGTCCACCACCACTACCAACCACCGCCACCGCCACATTCCGCTTCTAATTCTTCGGTCGGCTCCCCCATCATGGCAGCGGTCAACTAGTACGTTGTATACATATTTATATGCAGGGAAAAGATCCTAAGAAAACCTCATATTAACTCCATCTTGGTAATGAAAACAACTCACACCAAAATCTATATTAATCACTAAGATGACCTACTCATGAACCATGACATCTAATGGAGTACATCAAACAAACTAATCACATAATAGCTAATTACTTTTATTAATATTCACTATCTCATTTGATCACTTAAGCCTTAATAATATCTCACTACACCATTTCAAATTGCATGTATATTCATTCATGGTAATCTAAATGACATGAAAAACATTTTGGCGATAATCGATAATATTTTGGCGAAAAACAACAACAAAATACACAAAGATTATACCTTGGTCTCAAATATTTTGGCGGCCCATGACTCTTTGTATCCAATTAACACCTTTCCTCCATCTGCCGGAAGACCATGGGGTATCCCGTCCCTCCGAGGACTTAGACACTTTAATGGACTAGGAATGTGAACCCCTGATTTTCGTGGAGTAAAAAGGACTCTCTTGCTCTAGTTGGCGTTCTTCCTCATTTTCATCATGTTCTTCTTTATCTCTTCTTCTATCTCAGTCAATCGTTCGCGAATTCTAACATGAGGTAACTTAGTGCCTCTATTGCCCCCAATTTTTTGTTGTTGCTGCCTCTAAGATTGAGAGTTGTAGAGTTAGAAGGAGTTACTTCCATACTCCTCTTACCTTTCGCCTTGACTTGGTTTCTACTAACAAAACAAGTATAAAATTTATATCATTCAAACAAACAATTTAAAGAACGAAAAATAAAATAGAAATTCTTCAAAACAGAGTAAAGTCCGGCTCAATTATTTTTGAGTCGAACCAAGGTTCAGTAGTTGAATATAGAGCCAGACAATTTCTACAAGTAGGTTCACAGATAACAAAGTGATCCGAACTAGTCATCTTCTGCAGCTACATACTGATAAACAAGTGAGTCGAACTGTTTCAAAATTGCAACTACATAGGTTCAACAAAAACAAATAGAGCCGAAATGCTCATAAACAAGGATCGACACACAAAATGAATACATCCCTATCGCAGAACGATAAAGCGCAGGTGCGATGTTTGGTTCAACATTATGTGCCTGGAACTGGAAGTTTGCATTAGGCATAGTAAGGAGTTCCAGCTGATGTATAAGTGAAAGTGGAAGCCAAAATGGAACCCCCATAAGACTAAGCCTAACCCCTATCTTGCTCTTTCTTGAATTTGTCTCGCAATTGGAATAAAAATTTGTTTCATTATATGAGTTAGAACTACGATAAAATAGGACTTTAAGGAAATAAGACAGATAAATAAGTTTACATAGATTAAAACTAAACTAAAGTTGGCGACTATTCGGGTTGTTGAGAAATCCAGTGAACGATTATGCTCCGGGAGCATCAGTCATGTCCAATCAGTACTACCACCAGTTTGTTGCATATATTGTTCATTCCGATATTGAGATGAAGTATATTGTTGGTGAAGAAAATCATATTGAAGATCTGATTGAACTTGATGGTGATCATAAGGAGACTAAGAAGTCGTAGGCACATCTTGGGGTCGATAAACAACCTCGGGTGGAGTTTCCATAACATAAGTGCTGGCATTACTGCTGTCACTTACATTCTCGGTGAAGGGACAGTAAGCTTCCCCAGGACCAATGTGAGATAGCTCATGACGAACTGAACCAGATCTATAAGGTCTTTCCCTTTGATGGTGAAGGTCCGATGTGTGGTCAAATATATTGTTCAGTGCAGCATTCGTGTTGGCAAGATGCTGGCTATACGCGCACTATTTGCCTCTTTCCTTTCCTTGTATCGAAGATGCAGGGAGAGGAAATTCCCTTTTTGCCACCTCTTCCTTATCATGTATCCCCACTACTTTGCCAGGTGTGAGATTTTTCGACACGTTCTTCCTATTCTCGAGGATTTCGCGGTTTTTTATCTTCTGACCGGAAGCGCCGGTTCCTCTTTCACTATTTAAGTTTTGGTTCTCCCTTTAAAAACACTTTAGCTCCTTCGCATCCATCTTCTTCGGTGCCGGCGTTTTCTTTCCGTGAAACCTCCAAATTTGTAACTTCATATCAGGCACACTTTCGGCATTTTCCTTCACGACCCTTTGCTTCAATCCTCCCATTGTTTCATAAAGTCGATTTTTTTTAAACTTTCATCATCTTCCTGTCCTCTGATCCATATTGCCTCTGCGGCTTCCGGTCGCCGACTGTATCAGCCTTATTTTTCTCGTATTCTTCTTTCTATGTCGTCTTCTTCTAAGGTTGATGCCCTTGTTCTAAAGATGAAAGGGCATGGGTTTCAAAGAAGAGGGTTTTCATATTGAAGCCGTTAGTTCTCCTGAAGGTAGATTGACTCCAGAGCTGGTTGAGGAGTATCAGTGTAACGAGAGCAGGCTTTTGGTGACATTTCATCAAATTTCTGCGGGGTTATTTCCTCCTTTTTACAAGCCTTCAAATCCTTTGTTTCTCAGCATTCTCTGCTCTCTTCCTAAACCTCGAGGGGTGACGCAGCTTACTTGCATCTCCATTTACCTCATCAATCAGTGGGTTCTTCGCTCTGAAGATAATTTCCCTGCTGGATCTACGGCGAAGTTCTATTTTACTGCTGAGAATTTTTTCAAGCACTACGAGCCCTTTTTAACTCTAGACAACGAATTCGCCCCTTGGGGGGGTCAGCTTTCGGCTCGTGGAAGGTAGCGAGAATATTATCCCTGGGTCCTTGGACTATTTCATGGATGAAGATTGGTACTCTGAACCTATACTTGTTAAGGGTCCTGTGCTCCGAGGCCGGACTCGGACCGAGTTTGATGCAGGGCATGAGTTTCGGACTCATCATTTGTTCTCCATTAACTTCTCTGACGAAGATAGAGGATTATCTCGCCCATCTTCGGGGAAGAGGAAGGCTATTTCCATGGAGCCTTCGGGCAGCTTAAAGCATTCCCGAACAGATGATGAGACTATGCAGCAGGTAACAAATACTTTCCTATGTTCTTTTCTAGAGTATTCATACTTGCCTCTATTTGTTTCCTGAGAAAGACGGGTCCTTATCTGCAGGGAGAGTCTCTGGGTGTCTTAAACCTGAACAATGATCTGATGGATTTTGAGTATGGGGTCAATTCGGAGGTTCCTCAGCCACTGAAGAATTCTGTTTTTCAGAAAATTCTCAGGGGAGTTCTGCCCAAACGTCGTCGAGCTTCTACGAAACCCCTGGTGGGATCAGCGAATGCTGGCAAGGAAGTATCATCACCGAGGGCAGATGAAGCGGTTATCAAAGAAGTGAGTACCATTAATCCTTCATCTACCGTGCCAATTACCACCATCGGTGCCTCTGCCTCAGCTATGGTAGTTCCTACAATTGTTGCCGCTGGTGCTGCTTCGGACGTTGTGCTTACTGCCTCTTCTGTGTCGAGTGCTAACATCGGTGCCTCTGCTTCGGCCATAGTAATTTCTACAACTGCTGCTGCTGCCGAACCTTCTATTCTTTCCTCGGAGAGAATTATCACCCCAGTTGACCTTCTTGTTCCCCGAAGGGATGGTTCACTTGTTGAGATGGATTCTTCCAAGGAGCTTGTTGCCAGCTTTCCTCGGAATCCAAAGTTTCCGCCATTTCCGAGTTATGCTAGCAAATATAGGCAATCATATACTGCGAAAAGGTATAAAGAAGTCCTTTTTGAAAATCGTACTCCTAGCGACTTTACTATCGAAATCTCAACTCGCCTTGATCTTAAACACAGTGCAATTCCCTGTATCATGATACAGGAAAACATAATTCTTTACATTCTTTATTGTCGACAAAAAACCCGGCGGATAACATATCCGCCACATGTGATTTCCACCAATCAGCAAACTCATTTTCTGAGATCTCGCAGTAGTGATGCACATTGTGTCCAAAACCAAAACAATTTTCCATTTCTTGTTGGGAACCATACAATTTTGGCAGTGGATCAATGGGAATTACTATCTTTCCTTGGGACTGACGAAGACACCGTTCTCCTAGGTACAAGAAATATTCTCTGTATATCGATCATAAAATGAACAACGTTCTTTGGATAACCTTATGGCATCTACATCGTTTTCCCCATAGTAGCTACAACAATTCCACGACATCCACCAGATGGCACTTTAATCTAGAGAATCCAATTGGTTCCGAGACCATACCAATGTATGAAGACCGGTCTCACTTTGTCCACCTTTTCCCTTCTTAGCATGTGACTTGTCACCTAAACGGCCAGCCGGGAAGAAATATGATAACCTGACGTTAATTCCTGTATCATGTTTTCCTGTATCATGATACGTTAGGTAAGGGACCGGAGGATATATTTCGGTACCCCTGCACTTAAGAAACTTACATTCTTTGTAAGTGCGACTTTACTGTCGAAATCTCATGATACAGGAAAACATAATTCTTTATTTTCCGAGTTTATGTTTTAAGCATATGCACTATCAGTCTCTGTTTCTAGCGCCAAACTGTATGGGTATAAAATCTGCATAGCTGCATCATGTTCTATAGCCCTCAGATCTTAAACACACAAATAGTTACTTAAACATTATTCAAGGTGCGAAGACCCCAAGAACAGTACCGAAGACATGTAAAAAGATATTAATCAGAGAATAAAGCGTATACTAGATTATAGTTATGTTTTATTACTACAAGGATATGATCCTAAGGAGTTGGAGAAGATACAGACCTAATCCCTCTCTCGCCACTTAGGTTACACCCAAAAATTCCAACCCTTACAATGGTTTCCAAGCTCGCCTTATATAGGCCGAGCTTGGGTGGTTTACAGCTAATAAGATAATGGACTCAATTGTGGTGGTGTCAGTCCTTATCGAGTAAGGCGGTTCCTTCGGCAGTACTCCGAAGATGGCTCTGGGGCTTCGGTCCTTCGAGGCAGGGTCCGAATCCCGTTCTCTGCTCGGTGTCCTCGGTCTCCCCTTCTTTGGTTTCGCTACTTCTTCCTTTGGTGTGGTCTTGCTTCTTGGATCTCTGACACGTGTCCCGAGGGGTTTTACCCTCCACAAAAGTAGCCGACTATTTCAAAAGATAGAGAAAGTAGAATAGAAGAATTTCCATAAAATCATAACTCCTACTAACCTTTTGTCGATAAAGAATAATTGATGTCTTCTTTGTCTTCGCAGTCTTCGTCTTCAAGGTCTCAACTACTTAGTCTATATCCCAATTCCGAAATCTAAACTCTAGTAGGCTAAATCAAGAATTGTGTTTTGACACCTAAAACTGACAACTAGCTTGACATACCAACGCTAGTGGGTTTGACCGGACAATGCCCTAACAACTCGTTTCTCAATTTCCCAAGACAATGCCTTGGTGAGAAGTTTTTGTCTAGTGAGTTTGGCCCCAATTAGGGGTCGAGACATGAAACATGGGAATTTTTGGACACATATCGTTCGAGAATTCGTGAACCTCAATGGTAATGCTAATCCGCGTCCTAAGAAGACACTCCAAAACCGCTCGGTTACCCTCAAGAGGATGTGCAATTTGTTTACGAAGTTCAAATGGTGATCGAGAAGCGGCAAAGGTTTTATACCAAACAAATCATGGAAGTGAATTCATCCAATTTGAAGCATATGAAACACTTGTTAATGTAAACGTGCTTGAATGAAAAAAGAGTATTTATGGAGTTATTACAAGAAAGAAAATGTAGTATTAATTAAAATTTCTACTTAGAATGTAAACGTGCTTGAATGAAGTATGCAAGTATTATGGTTAAATAAAGTAGTCAAGTTTACTCTCCATTCTCATAAGATGTTCCATCTCCTTCGTTGTCGGGGTAGTGATCATTATCCATATCCACACCCCTTGAACCCTCGTGAACGACCGGTAATGCATCATCTATCACAAGATCACCATCTCTCAAACCAGCTCCATGTCGTTGCCAAATGTGTTTAGTCAGTTCAGCACGAAGCTCAGTCCAACGCATAGGGTTATACAAAACGTGAGGATCTAGCCTCGTAGTAGCTTGAATAGGAGGTTGAGGTTCTTCTCCCGTGATCATCCCCCACTCCTCATCGCGATATTCCAACTCCACGCACTTGTTGTGCATAATCAAGCAACCATGCATAATTGTCTTCATGTCCGATAACTGATAATAACGACACACTACGCCACAGGGGCCTGTTTGTAACGCTTATAGACGTTGCGCAGAATTAAAGCAACGTCTATTAGCGTTGCGAATACGGCGTCACAAATTTTTCGTGACGTCTATTAACGTTGCTTTAATTAATTAAAGCAACGGAATTTCCGTTGCTTCTTCCGTTGCTCTTTTTATTTAAAGCAACGGAAAGTAACGTTGCAGAATTTATTTAAAGCAACGTTTTTATAAATGAAGCAACGTAAGTGACGTCACCACACGTCACCACTTCCGTTGCACTTTTTGTTATAAGCAACGTAAGTGACGTCACCACACGTCACCACACGTCACCACTTCCGTTGCCCTTTTATTTAGAGCAACGCCTATAAACGTTGCAGATTTTTTAATTAAAATTAAAAAAAAATGAAATTACAAAATAAATAAATTCTGTATTTAAATTAAAAAAATGTATTACAAATCTATACAAATACAAAAATCTATACAAATACAAAAATCTATACACACAACTTAGAATACAGAACTTTCAACTAAAGTGTGTCAAGGCAATGAAAAATGTGTCAAGGCAATGAAAAATGTTACCAAGTCAAGAATGAACATTAGCATGTCTACTCACAGATGAGATTTATCAATGTAAGATGGTAGATTGCTGGCAAGAATGAACATTAGCATGTCTAGTATCTGTTGCAATGACAAAGTAATCTAATCTGCTCCTGTGATCGCAACACAAGTTCTGCAACAACCAAAAAACACAATCAGAAGTCAGAACCAAGGGTCTTGCGAATTAACAAATAAAGTGTACCATTCAATCTTCCCCGAACTTGCAAATTAACAAATAAAGTGTTTGTTTTCTTGAGTGTGGTACAAGTAGTTTAAATGAGTTGCATATATGAGTAAGAGAAACTTAAAAGAAAATATACCTGCATCACCATTTGCAAAGATGCATACAGGTTATTGTGCTTGAAAGCCATCCACTGTTGGCGCATATATCAATCATAGCTTGTATAATACGTATACTTTGGTCAAGCACTGACTTCAAATCTGTAACATAATCACTGATCGGCATCTCTAACTGCGAAAAATGTGCCTGCAATTGCAAAACTTTAAAATGTGACTGACGTACACCATGTTACCCTCAATTGCAGTAAAACAGAGATGAGGAATGAATGAGCCAAAACTGACTAGGTAGAAGCAATGAATGAATACAAAACCGTACCCACCAGTTGTGCTCTCAGGCCATCCCAACTGAGCCAAAACTGACTAGGTAGAAGCAATGAATGAATCCGCAGTCTCCTTAAAGAAATTATGTACTAGGTATGATAGAACGACACTGCAATAAAATCCCGTAAGTATGCATTGTGATATGACCACCTGTTACCTCTCCTCAAAAGATCAGAAAACACAGGAGCACAACTATCCAGTAATGTTCAAGAAAACATGACAACTGTCCAGTAATGTTCAAACTAACCTCGGTTGCAGGCCTGTACCTAGTTTCACAGAATCACTAACAATGAAGATAAGCTGATGTTTCCAAAGGCAAGATAAAAAAAACTTTAATATGCTATATCTAGAATCTCCTGCCATCTGCAGTTACAGATCAATCTTTTTCAGACCATCGATAACATACAGAAGCTAACAATCGTACTAAACATGAAGGGTTACTGAGGAGATTCTAGTTACTTAAATCATCTATATTGTTCATCAAGCTAGGTTGTTTATTCAAAATCATTAAACATGACAACTTAATAAAGTAACAAGTAGCAACTGAAAGAGAAGAAATAGACTTTACATAATGAAATAGAGTACCATGAATGACAACACAGAGCAGTTGAAAAAAGGGCCCAAACGAAACAAGTAGTACACATAAGACATAAACATTCTATAGATGCATTAACCAAATTCCATTGGAAATAATAACACTTAAGTTGTTTTGTCGAGCTAACTAGACAAGCGAAACAAGTTCCCATGCTTAACATTAATATATTGCATCAGACCTTATCGAGAATGAAGACAAATAAGGGGAAAACAAGGAAACTCAGAAGGAAAAAAAGAAAAAGAAAAAAGGAACTACCTTGACAACATAGAGGAAATCAAGGCAGATACACTAAAGAAACTCAAAGTAGCTAGGTGATAATAATCCAGCACCTTCTTTTGAAGAAAAAAAAACAAACAGACATTTGAAACCATAGCAAGAGGATTACTGCGCATCCTCATTCCTCAGGCTTGGCTGCTGCTGGTGTTGCATCTTTGATTTCATCGACTCCGTCATCCTACATCACAACAACAACATGACCAACAAAACCAGAGTCAGACATCAACCAAAATAACACAAACCAACACTAATTGAACTGAAACTAAGAATCAAAATTTAATAATGAAGATCTCCCAAACATACCTGCATATCGGAGGTCCACATAGTGAGGTTATCACGAAGAAGCGGCATTATCAGGGTACTGTCCTTGTAGGATTCCTCTCCTAGAGTGTCAAGTTCAGCAATGGCCTCATCGAATGCCTAATAACAAACAACAAAGCATTCAATCACTCACACATCCCAAACAAAACAATGTGTGTTTATCCAGCCCATAAGCAAATAAACACAATAGATTTACACTTTAATTAGACACTTCTTCAACAAATTACAAACACAGCCAAGCAAAACCAAATTAAAAGTATGTTTAAGACTGCACCCAAACTTACCTCTTGATAAATACATTTGGATTCATGAACTGTCAAACTAGTTCCCACAAAGCTGAGTCCTAACCCTGTAATTCTTTTGCACCATTTCAAAAGATCCCTGCAATAGAGAAAAAGAAGGCACTTGGGAACATTCATTAAAAGATTTAAGATTCATTGAAAGTGACTGTACCAGTGACTGTTTAAGGCCAAAGATCTACTTTCTTAACCATAATTTCATGCTCAACCACAACAAACCCCCTTTACGAAACATAAAAATTGCACCTTTACAAATGTAAATACCAATGTAAATACCACCTTTACAAGATTACAGGGATGGTTTTCATCGATTGAAACCAGCAAACTCTAATTCATTACAAATCCAGTAACAACCCAATAGAATCCGCTAATTAACCACAAAATTGAATCGAACTAAATTCAAAATCCATACAAATCAGGGAACCCAATTAGATCAACCTACTACCACCTGCAGTGTAAATCAATAACAAAAGATAAAACATACATGCCAAAAAAATCATACAAAATAAGTACAAAAATTTAAATCAATAACTGAAATCCAAATTGAAAACCTAAGAATCGAAAAACATATAAAACCCAAACATCTTTACTGTTATAAACACAAAAATGATGAGTGAAACCGGAATCTCAAGGTGATTCGTTTCATGAATCAACTGCGAAGATGGGTTTGACTATTATAAATACAACTAGATCTGATTTACCTATGACTGGGTTTGACTATTAAAAGATGGGTTTTGATCTGTGAGATGAGTTCAAGAGATCTCACAAATCAGATCGAGAAATATCTGAAACCCAGAGAAGAAGATAGAGTTGAGAGATATGTGAAGAAGATAGTTTCAGAGAGTTTCTTTGTCTGAGAACGAGGAAGAAGATAGTGTTCAACGAGATGGAACCATTAATAGGTGAATCAAAAAGAAGATGAGGTGAGTTCACAGAGGTGAGGCGAGTTCAGAGAGGTGAAGTGAGTTCAGAGAGTGAAGAAGAAGATAGATCTGGTGCGAGAGAGAGGAGTTAGCGTTTTTTGTGGATAAGGTGCGAAAATAAAAATGAGAAAGTGAGTGTCGGTGGTGGTGTTATAATAAAGTTTTTTCTTTCTTTTTTTTTTTTTATTTAATAAAGGAAAATCTATTTTCCGGTGAAAAGACATATTAGCCCTCTAAAGCGCAACGTTACTAGCAACGTTATAACGTTGCCTAATTAATATATATTAATAAATATTTAAAGCAACGTTAAAAAAAAATTGCGCAACGTTATTTGACGTTGCCACGTGCGCAACGTCAAAAAACGTTGCAGATGCGAAAAATAAAACGTCACAAATCCGGGCCTGTGGCGTAGTGACATGGGTTTCTAATTATACCAAACTTTCCCTTCAGACCACCGAATGCACGTTCTATGTCCTTTCGTTTTGCCTCCTGGTATTGATTAAAAAGATCCTCACGATTGTTGGAGGAGGGTGTGTAGGACTGCACAAAGCAACCATACGTAGGATATATATTCCATCTCCTAGGTAGTACCCGTGGTTGTAGTGTTGGCCATTGATTTGATAAAGACATGGAGGTGTTACACCTTTAAGCTCTCTGTCGAACAAACATGAAGCGTGCAAAACATTGATGTCATTGTTCTGTCCACCCAACCCAAAATAACTATGCCAGATCTACATATCATACGAAGCCACCGCCTGAAGCACAACAGTGGGATATTTGTGATGCCCCACATATTGCCCGGTTTTCTCAATTGGGCATGCTGTCCATGCCCAATGAAAACAATCGACACTACAAAGCATTCCGGGAAACCCACGAGCTTCATTCTCTTTCAAAAGCCTTGTAATGTCTTGGGGTAGGCATCCTCATGTATCTTGCATTATAGATGAAGCATATTGCATCCATAAAATTCTTGGCATAAATGTAGATAGTGGATGAGGCAATTTGTGTGTAATCATCCAAACTATCTGGAGCGATACTTTTGCTAAAATGCCTCATCACAGCAATCATCTTCATATATGGAGTATGGCCATGAATACCGCAACAATCTGTTGGTTGAAGAAAATCTTTTTCACAATGACAAACTTGCTCCAAAATTCTGAGAAAAAGGGGGCGGGGCAAAGCAAACCGAGCTTTGAACATCTTAGACCCATACGTACAATTGAAGTCGAAGTATTGTTTCATGATCTTCTTATCGGCATCTACACGATTTCTGTGCACCCTTTCTCTTTTCCTCACTTCATCCGGGACGGGTTGGCGTAGATTTTGCCTCTGAGACTCCAAAAGTGCCACTACTGCTACAACATTCTCCTCGATTTCATCTTCCTCATCATCCGGTAGTTTGTACAAAATTCTCCTCATAGCTCCTAATATAAGAAAAACAAAAAGATTTAATAAATCATTCATAAAACTCACACCAAAATAAAACATTGAATCACAAAGCAAATAATCATTCACACCAAAAAGCAAAATAAATCATGGACTTAAAGAAAAAAAAATCATTATCACTCCATGGAAATTTAATTCATAAAACTCCAAACATAAACACTCCATAAGTCTACATAAGTTTTCATTAACACTGCAAGTAAAAGTCTCCATAAGTTTTCATTCACTAAAAGAAAAATTGAGTTCCAGGATTTCGATTTTCACGAGGATATTGAGTTTATTGAACCACATCCACGTTGTCTATCATGTCGTCAAACTCATTGTTCAAATCGGTGTTCAACGACGACGCTGTTGTGGTTGATCTTGTGATGTAGAAGGATTGAATCGCATGGGTTCATAATATCCTTGTGGTGTCTGAAATTGTTGAGCGACTGCATAAGCTTGCTTATATGTACCACCACCTAATGTCAGTTCTTCTTGGGGTCTTGGCACTAGTGGAAATCGCCCCTTAAACGACCGTCAGGGCATGTCGTTTAACAGCGTAATACGACCCCTATTTAGGGTCAGGGCAAGCGTTGTAAATAAAGCGCATTATTTTTAAACGACCCCTAGTCATGTGACACCATTAAACGACCCCCATCGAGGGTCATTATACAATTAATGACAAGGGCTGTCTCAAAGGGTCGTTTACCTGGGTTTTAAAATAAAAAAAAAATGGAATCAGATTTGCCATCTGATCCAACCTGAAATTTAATTTTAATTACAACGTAATGAAAAAGGATTCACAAATTTAAATGACCACTCTAATAAGAAGATTTCATTGTATTCAAAAGACCAATAAGTCAGAATTCCATATAAACAGAAAAATACCAACAAGTAAAAATTACATATAAACATAAGAGCATATATGTTTATGAAGGACATGGAAGCAACCAAACTAACTCCATGGAATTTCTCAAGTTTTATGTTAATTTCATTGGGCACTGAAGAAAAGCAAGTGAGCCATATTAATGAGCTGGGACTTACTGCACCGTGGCTCGGGGTAAACCATAGTAACATCCATGTCGTTTCTCAACACCGCTGAAAGCTCAAGACCAATGCATCCTCCTCTGACAATTACAACTTTGCAGTTCATCTTTGACTTGGTAACTTCATATAGTTTGTCTGCATCATCAAGTTCTTTCAAATAGAAGATGTTCTTGACATCAGCTCCTTGAACGCCAAAGTCAGTCAACCTAATAACCTGCAAAAGAGAAAAACCAAAACCATTTGAGATCAGTGACAACACTTAAGATATTGAGGTTGAAAATAAAGCATTGTTTTCAAATGGATATTACATATGGTTAATGTGCTCAGCCCTCAACTTGGATCAGAAGTTTCTGCCATTTACAGAGGAGTGTACCTACAAAAAAAAATCAGTAGAAGTGTTAAAAAATGAATGATGCAAAGATATAGCATTCCACAAATCTTAAGAATGAGTAAAAGAGATGGAATAGACGTCTCACTCTTGAGCTGAAACAACCAGCAATCTCTGATGCTTCTTTCATCAACTCAAAGATACATGAATTACATGCTTCTGAAAATAATATAAGAAAAAAAGACTGGCCTTCCAACATCATACCCACGTAATGTTGCAATAGACTTGGGAACACGTACTTTATAATACATGGCATGTTGGTATTCACAACGTAAATTCAAGAGGAGCAGGAACGAAAACATACATAATCAGCATCAATGTTACTATTACTCAGTAGTATAATCAAATCTCATTGTTATTCAAAATAATTTTCTAAAGCATTTGTTATAGACCATACAGATGGCATCACTCAGTATGTAAATTTAACTGAATTCAGTAATCAATTTTACCTTGGTAAGATCCTTCACATTACTGAAATCGCGAAGACTGATCAGATTGGCCAATTTTGATTCCTGGCATAAAAGTTGCATTGACAAGCACAAACAAATCAAAATCCCTAACAAATTCCAGATTCATAGAGTAATCCAAATTTTACTTGCAATCCTCATGTATTTACAACGAAAGGGTTAATCACTGAGTCCCATTGGAATCTCTATAATGGCATACACAAAATACAAGAATAATAACAAACTATAAATTGTTTAACTTAGTGTTTCATAGTTGTATATCATTCTCTGAAGCACATGATTTTGAATATGTTAATATCATAGCACAATGCATGCAGGCTTCAATTCAAGTCACTGATTCTATTGGAAGCAAAACTATAACACAGAATCACAAGCTCTCGCTAGCAATTTTCTAATATGCTCAAGATTGACCAGCTCGCGATGAGAGAATAATACCAACAATGAGACCATACAGGGCAAGTGCTTCAGCAAATATCAGAATCAAAATCAAACACACCAATAACTTTACATTGACCCTGCAAACAACAATGACTAATTACCAAATGTTCATAAGAAACAAAAAAAAACAGATCATTTTATAATTGAATTTTGAAGAGATTATTTATCGTCACATAATTCAAAGAGTTATCTAAATTTTCTCAAAATTCTCATGTCTTTACAACTATCAAGTGAGTCCGCAAACCCATTGTGGGTTCTAGTTATTTGTAAATAATATATACCTTGCAGCTCAAGTCATTGCTCGTGTCCATTTAGAAAAGGCAGTTTCATGTTTTTCAAAATCAAAGAATGTCTCTGTGTCTGGTTGAAATCATCTGTTAAACTCAACCTTTCGTGGATATGGATCTGCAATTCAGTAAGAATCAATATGAGTGTGTAAAAATGGGTGAAGTTAAATCGGGCAAGTGTTGTGTTGTTTTAATTACCTTGGTTGGTCATGTAGACTGCAACACTGAACTCTTCAGCTATTTTGGTCAGACGTGCAAGTTTTTGCTGCAGGGCCATCAAACTAAGAATTAGGTCAAAAAAACATGCCACGAAACTGATGTATTCAGAGCAAGATAACACAGAAAACATGAAGTTACCCGGCGCTCATCAAGCTCGCCTCACCAGTGAAATCAACCCGAAATAGAACTACGATTGAATCAACAATCTACACATCAGATGTTCATAATATTAGAGTCAAAAGCAAACCCATGTCTTCAAATTTCTCAAATACAGTTAACTTTACATAATCTTACAGAAATTTGACAATCCACAATTCTAAGTTCTAACAGTGGAACTGCCAAGGATACACAATTGTATATGAACCAAACTGCCGAAATTGACCAAGCAACAAATGTTTGCCCTAACATGAACATACATTAACCAAGAAGTAGTTGCATGAAGTTGATCAGTAACTGTTAACTTTGGAAGATTTATATTCTAGGAAAGCAATTTGAATTTGAATATTGTAATGTGCCCTAGTTTTAACAATAATTACACCCTAATTCAAACAATGTAAAAAATCAAGCAAACATGGAAAATAAGTAACACAAATAGGGTTTATACCTGATGATATCAATCTCATTCTTGGAGTCTTCATCTAAATCGAATATATGATGAGGCTTTGATACCGATTTCAGAAGAAAAACAACTCGATCTAGGGTTTGCTTTCGAATTTGTCTGATACATATGTTAGATTTTGAGATGAAGGTTTTGGATCTGGAAGAACAATAATGGTTCTGATACATATATTAGATTTTTTTGAAGGAGAAGTAATGAAGAAAAATAATGGTGTTCTGCTGCTGTGCTGCTCGATGAAAGTGGAAAAGATAGAGATAAGGTGGATGGGTGGATGTGGGGGGAGTTATAGGTTAGGGTAAGATACACGTGGGTGTAAACATAACTAAAGCCATAGGGTTGGTTCGCAGTTCAGGTTGTTTCCTAAAGGGCTAATATGTAAATTCCAATTTCAAGGATTCAGCTCTTATTTGGGGTTGTTGATTTTTTGTGAAATTTTTTTATTTTTTTTCTGTGTTACGACCCCCATTTGGGGCACTATGACTTGCAACCACTAGTAAGGGTCATTGCTAAGGGTCGAAAAGAGGTCCATTTCCACTAGTGTGGGGTCGACGAAGATGGTATCGAAGAAGTAGAGTGACCAGATGATGAACATGAACTTTGAACTATCTTCCTTGACTCTTCATATGAAACATCACGAGAAGCACGGTAGTAGCCGAACAAATTTTCAATTAATCCATATGTCTGATCCTACAAGTATAAAAAAGAGAATTTAGTTACACATTCAAGATATATTACAAGTAAAATACAAAAATAAATATAAATGTACTTACCGGGGTTATGTTCATGGCTCTAAAATCGATCGGACAACTGCTAGGCTTTGGAACGGGTACTTCAACTGGTCCATCAGTTTCGTTGTAGAATGGCAAACTCCATTGTATCTCCGGTAGCTGTGTCTGAGGCTGGTCGATGTTGTCATACCAATAGTTTTGAGACAACATGGTAGGAGGAGCACGATTCGGTAACAAACGTGGATCAATTGCATGGCTACCCACTCCTAATTGATCAACATTCTGTGAATGCTGTGTAAGTAAAAGATAAGTTCCAATACTCTTTTCAACCCAGAACCGCGAATACTGCAGCTGATCAACCACCCAAAAATGTTGTCCTTCCACTACATCTTCCATATGGATAACTTCATCCAACTTCATAGGATTACATGGGATTACAATTTCTTTAGTTAGTTGCCTCCGAAATCTCTCACCCAAGTAACAACTTGCTCTCTTGTTAGTTTCATAAAGATCCAAAAACACAACTCTTTTCAAGGAAAGCGCATACGCATGATCCCAATGCTCTCCTGTAGCATACATACTGTCACTCCATGGTTCCCAAATAATCGTGGTTACGCCTCTGGTGTCTATCTGTTCTCTTGCTAGTTTCCATTTGTGTTTAGCCACGCCAGTTTGGCTAGATTGGAGGTATTCCTTCTTGAAGAGTGAAATCTTAGGAAAAAGGTCAAGGCCTACATCCATCAATTTCGTCGGACAAAGAATGGGATGGTAGTTGTGAAAATAGTAATAATACCAATATTCGATTACCATCATCATGCCAGACATGTCTTTAGCTGCTTTCGAAGACCATGAGTCGAGATATTTATAAGTGTTACCCAAGGAGGCCATACCCCAATCATAATCCCCAACTGTGTCTAAATTATGCAACAATATACACCATCGTTTATCTACTTTGGTGTTGCAATTTGCAACAAGAAATTGACCAAAGCACCAAAGAAAGAAAATTCTAGTCAACTCATCTGCACATTCAGTATTGTCCTTACCGTCTCTGCTTATAATGTATCTTCTCAAGGCTGATATGGGTATAGAACTACACTTAGAATTTCATTTGGGTACTCTCTTTGTTTTTTCATCAGGGTCTTCTTCACGTGCTAAATATGCAATTTGATGCCTCTCTTTCACTCCCGGAAAATATATTTCATCCATATTTGCATACCTTAGACCATTCGTACTACGGGGAAT
>JAJJMA010279055.1:0-10121 GCA_023529015.1 Papaver nudicaule | reverse complement strand
GCCAAAGCCATAAACGCCACATAGCATGGCACCACAAACCATGAGCCACCATGGATTCACAAAAATCAGCATTGGCCAAGAAGCCAAGGCCACGGCGTAAAACGCCACAAACCTACAAAGAGCATGGCCGCAAATAGGCTGGCCTTGGCCATAAGCCAAGGCCGTGGCGCCATACCCCATGGCGCCACAACAAATAAGCATTGGCCAAAGGCCAAGACTGTGGCGCCATAATCCATGGCGCCACAACAAGATAAGCCTTGGCCAAAGGCCAAGGCCGTGGCGCCATAATTCATGGTGCCACAACAAGATGGTTCATGGCGCCCCCACATCCAACGCGATTTAAACTGGCCTTGGCCAAAGGCCAAGGCCGTGGCGCCATGAGCCATGGCGCCACCATAACCAACGCCAAAGATGCGTTTTAAACTGGCCTTGGCGCCATGGGCCATGGCGCCACCATAACTAGCGCCAAAGACGCGTTTCAAACTTGCCTTGGCCAAAGCGCCATCAAGCCCTTATGGCCTTGGCCAAAGACCAAGGCCACTCCTATACTTGTGTCCAGGAGACACTACATCATGTTGGTCACGACAATCAGTCGTACAACCCTACTCTACTTAACTCAACTACGCAATATCCGCGTATCACTCGCTCGAGACATCAAAACGTCACACGGGGGGATAACTTTAGGGGTATTGGTATGGCGGTCTACGGCAGTTGAAAGAAACTGATGGAGATAGTGGGCAGTTACGAGAAGATGGCGCGAGTGGGCATGTTCCACACAACTCAGACAGTTACGGAAACCAACGCATGTCCTCCACTCCTCCACTCTTCCACGACGTCCACCTTCTCTGTCGAGAGATCAGGGTGAGTTCAAACTATAAATAGAGGCTTCCTCTATTTTCCAAGGCAGAACATTAAGGATATCAATCCAAGAACGTTCAGAACACACAGAAACAACCAAGAGCCTCAGAGAAAACACCTGAGAATCGAAACACGTTCTAGACTTGGAGATTTCCAGTCGACTTCACGACGGAGATCTTGAACTCTCATACCCAAAACACATCCTCAACCTGATCTCAAATTTCTTCGTTGTTTCCCTCCCTAGACCAACCTCTATCCTCTCTGTGACCGAAGCAAGACGGGAACGACCATCCTTGGTTTAGGCTTGTCTTGTTCGACTTTGATCTCCGAGCACTACGAAAGTACCCAGAGACGGTGCATTGTTTTTCCAGGTAAAAACAGTTGGAGACCACAGTGGGAGATCATTCTCTCGGTCCCAGAGAGTCATCTATGAAGAAGCGTCTACCCTGGGAGATGACGGCGCAAGGACCTCGCTTCAATACAACAATTCACGTCGGGAGCTTCACCGCCTACGACAAATCTGCAAAGGAGGAAGCTACCTTTCTCATCGAAAAGCTGTGCGAGACCCTCCATTTTTCAAAAGGACAACGCATAGACACGTTCGACGCGCTCAACCGCATCGCCTTCGAAGTCAACCTCACTCCAACCCTACCCATGATTTCCGAGCTGTCTTTAACAGCCGATGCGCAGACGCAGGACATCACTTTCACCGACAAGGACATGATTGCCGAAGAAGGACATAACCGCGTCCTCTACGTAACCGCTCACATCAAAGGCACTGAGTTCAAGAGAGCACTAGTTGATACCGGATCTGCAGCCAACGTGGTCTCCCTCAAAACACTGAGGATTGCAAAAATTCCCAAACAACAAGTAGTTTATCACCCGATCGTAATGAAGGACTTCGAAGGGAACAAGACGAGTACATATGGACACGTCAACTTGGAGTTGAAGGTCGGGCCTATCCACACGAAAACTAAATTCCACGTAATCGAGAAAGAGCCGGAATACCACATGATACTAGGAAGGCCCTGGCTACACGAGAACAAAGTTGTCGCTTCTACTTACCACCAATGCTTGAAAGCAGTCCTAAACGAAGGTATTATTCGCGTGACTGCATCTCCTTCCCCTTACTCATCCATATACGATGCCGAGTTTGTAGATCCGAAAGACGAGGCTTCCCAGCGCCAAGACAAAGTCTACAGCATCCCACTCCCGAATTAGACATCCCTAGAGAAATGTGACCCTCAACGGTCAGGCGGAGACTCGAAGCAAGGAAAAAGAGAAGGCAAGACGGCGACTCACAAAAGGGCAGGAAACTTCATGACGACCCAAGACGCTAAAGGGAGAATGGTTTACCTCCGACGCCCATTATAGCAATTAACAGGGGAGACTAGTCATAGCTCTCCCCACCCTGGAGAATGCAGCTACAACGAGCAACAAGTGGAAGACGAAGTCCAGGATGCACCTCCACAACTGCAAGATGGGACGGACTCCACCTCAGACGCACTCGAAACCATAAACGTCGGGACGGACGATTCACCCAGACCCGTATTCATCAGTTCAACCTTGTCCCCCGAGGAACGCGCCGAGTTCGTAGACCTGCTAAAGGAATACCAAGACACGTTTGCCTGGACGTACGAGGAGATGCCGGGACTCGATGAAAAACTGGTGACACACCACTTGTCCATTATTCCGGGTTCCAGACCTGTCAAACAACAACCGAGGAATTTCAGGCACGACGTGGAGGAACAGATAAAGATAGAGATACAGAAACTACTGGCGGCGGGATTTATCAAACCCATACAACACACTACTTGGCTAGCCAACGTTGTACCTGTCAAGAAGAAAAACGGCCAAATACGCTGCTGTGTCGACTTCAGAGACCTGAACAAGTGCTGCCCGAAGGATGACTTCCCGCTTCCAAATATCGACATGCTCGTGGATGCCACCAGCGGACACGCTATGTTCTCCTTCATGGACGGGTACAGTGGATATAACCAAATAAAAATGTATGAACACGACGCCTCAAGGACAGCATTTCGGATGCCCCTCGGGAACTTCTACTACACGGTCATGCCCTTTGGCCTAAAGAACGCAGGAGCTACCTACCAACGGGCGATGACGGCCATCTTCCATGACATGATGCATAAGGAGGTCGAGGACTACGTAGACGATGTAGTTGTTAAATCCAGAACCAGGGCATCACACGCAGGAGTATTACGGCGCGTGTTCGAGAGGTGTCGGGAGTACAAACTTAAAATGAACCCTCTGAAGTGCGTCTTTGGAGTCTCCTCAGGGAAGTTCCTCGGCTTTCAAGTAACCAAACAAGGAATCGAGGTCGACCCGTCCAAGACCCAAGCCATCACTACCATGCCTCCACCTCGGACGGTAAAAGAGCTAAAGAGTTTCATGGGGAAAGTTTCTTACATTCGACGCTTCATCCCGGGACTCACCCAATTCGTAGTATCGTTCACCCCTTTGTTAAAGAAAGACGCTGCTTTTATCTGGACACCCGTTCAACAAGAGGCGTTCCAGAAGATACAACAGCTACTCCTGTCACCGGCAGTAATGAAGTCGCCCGCCCCGAAAAAAACGCTACTCCTCTACACCGCTTCAAGCGACGTCGCAATCAGAGCACTCCTGGCGCAAGAGGATGAAGGAGGGGTCGAATGCCCGGTATACTACATCAGCCGCACCCTAAAAGACGCAGAGCTACGATACCCCAAAGCCGAGAAGGCATGCCTATCTTTGATTTTCGCAGTACAAAAGCTCCGACACTACCTCCTTTCCAACCAAGTAGTACTGATGGCGAAGGCAGACCCCATCAAATACCTCCTCTCGAAGCCCACCTTGATAGGAAGACCGGCAAAATGGTTGTTGCAGATGTCTGAGTTCGACATAGCTTGTGTGTCTCCGAAGGCCATCAAGGGACAAGCGGTAGCCGACCTTCTTGCTGCTTTCCCAGGGGAAGACTCGAACTCTACATGAAGAAGTGCCAGGCGAATTCCCAGAGATAACGCTGATGAACACGGACACGTGGCTTTTATACTTTGATAGGTCTGCTACCCCGAGCGACAATACTGGAGGAGCGGGCGTTGTTCTGGTATCCCCAACAGGCGAAGTGTTCTCCCATTCGTTCAAATTGGACTTCAAGTGTACGAACAATTCAGCGGAATACGAAGCTTTCTCCTAGGGCTATCGCTGGCCAAACAAGCTGGCGCCACGCACCTCGAAATTAGAGGCGATTCCAAATTACTAGTAAACCAAATGAACGGAGTATACTCTCTCAAGGAAATTACACTCGCCCCTCATAGGGCCGAAGCCCAAAGACTGCTGAACCACTTCGCCAACGCCACCATAACGCATACTGGACGCACCAACAACAGACATGCGGATTGCCTGGCGACCCTAGCATCCAAACTCCAATTCGAGGGAGAGGAGGAGATCGTGACGGTACAGAGGCGCACCGCCCCCTCGACATGGCTGACAGAAGGCGAACTCATACCCGGCAACGATTGGCGAACACCCATCATCGAGGATTTAGGTAACGGTACCTCCACAAGAAAACTCGGGATAAAAGAGTTAAAACACTTTTTTCTTTTCCATGGAGTACTATATCACAGAAACCCGGACGGATCGCTATCGCGATGCTTAGGAGGACTCGAAGCACGAGAACAACTCGAACGCATCCACAATGAGGTCTGTGGACAAACTCTTGTCGTGACCCTGTATCGACGACTCCAAAGGCTCGGCTACTACTGGCCGACGATGGAAGAACAATCTCGAGCGTTGCAAGAGGATTGCTCCAGCTGCCAGACTCCCCCTCATCAACCCGAAGCCCTAGCGTGCCAACCTTCTGAGGATTGGAGGGAACCCTTTGTCAAGTACCTCAACGATAAGATCTTACCGGAGGACCGACACGTAGCTAGCCGTCTAATTAAGAGATCCAGGAGATTCCTCTACCACGAAGGAATACTGTACCGCAAGAGTTACGGAGGAAGTTTGCTTCGTTGCTTGTCAGACGAAGAAATCCCTACGGTGCTGAGGGAAACACACGAAGCCGAACACCAAGGAAAGAGGAAGTTGTTCCTGCAAATCCATGAGAGATACTACTGGCCGACCATGGAGGACGACGCAACCTCCTTTGTACAAAGATGTCACAAGTGTCAGACTCACGGGAATCTCATCCACACCCCATGCCTACCACTACGATCAGTCAGTAGTCCCTGGCCATTTTATAGTTGGGGACTCGACCTTATTGGAAAGATCAACCCCCCTTCCTCGAAAAACCAAGAATATATCATCACCGCGACAGAGTACTTCAGCAAATGGGTGGAAGCAATACCTTTGAAGAGCACAACCGGTGTCACAATTGTAGCGTTTATCAAGGAGCACATCATCTGTAGATTCGGAATCCCTAAGCACATTATCACAGACAACGGGACACCATTTGTCAACAAGGACGTGGCGAAATTACTCCAAAGGTATGAAATCCAACACATCTGCTCAACACCATACTACCCCCAAGGGAACGGACAGGCAGAAAGTACCAACAAGACGTTAATTCGGATCATCAGCAGAACCGTGCACGATAATCCGAGGTCATGGCACGAACAACTACCTATGGCGTTATGGGCTTACAGGATCTCTCCACGAAGCTCCACTGGAACTTCGCCCTATTCGCTTGTCTACGACGCCGACGCCATATTACCAGCAGAGATCAAAGTGCCATCTGCTCGTATTGCAGCGGCAAGTGGCGTTCATTGGGATGAAGCTGAGATAGCTGATTCGAGGATAGCAGAGCTAGACTCCCTGGATTCAAGACGGACCAAAGCGGAAAGACATGTAGAGATGTATCGGAAGAGGCTTTCTCGGGCTTACAACAAAGTGGTGAAACCAAGAACTTTTCAAGTGGGAGACTTGGTATTGAAAACGGCGAAGTATGTCCAGCAAGACGCCACGGCATCAAAATTCGCCCCAAACTGGGAAGGCCCTTATGTTATCTCGAAGGCATCTGCGAGTGGGTACTATAAGATAGTCACCGTGGACGGGAAAGCAGAAGGGACTGTCATCAATGACAAATGGCTGAAGGCATACTATGCCTAAGAGAAGCCGTCACGAGAAAGCCGACAAGGAAGACTGGAGAACCACAGCACCTCAGCTCGGCGGAAAAAAAAAAAAAAAACCACGGCGCCAGACGCCACTATCCATGGCGCCACGAAAAGAAGAAGAAAACGCCATGGGCGTGGCGCCACAACCCATGGCGCCTCACACACAAAAAAAAAAAAAAAAAAGAGGGGAGAAAATGTTGAAGGAAAAGGCTCGGCGCAACCTTTAAGTCCCTTAGTGGGCAATGTGCTACCAAACCGACATTATACTGCCCGGCGATAACGGAAGAGGACGAAGCACGATCCTACTCAAGCAAGGCCGCAACCTCGTGAACGAAGGAAACCAACACCGCCTCTGCAGAAGGATTATCGGAGCAAGCCCAGAGGAACGGGACGCATGGGGACTTGGGTCAGGGAGGAGAAATTTCGCTCTTCCAGATGAAAATGCTCAACCATTTCTAAAAAAAAAAGAGAGAAAAAAAAATCTCAAACATATCTCATTCATGAAATTACGATAAGAATACTCCTCACACTTGGAGGTCTTTTACAAAGAAAAACCCAGAAAAACTCTCTATCTCCCTAACTTTCAAAATAAACCATCCAACAGAGAATAGTCTCGATTGTAGAGCATCTCCACCCTCTGACGAAAAACGTCATTCTTCTTCCTCAAACTCTCGATCACCTCATTAACCTCATTAGACTCTTCAACCAGAGCTTGTTCTTTGGCCCGAATAGCTTTCAACATTCGACCAGCCTTGTCAGATAATCCCTCCAAGTCCCGTTCCGCGCAGAGAAGAGCTCTTGAACAAGGAAAGGTGTTCGAAATCATCCCAGCACGGTCGACCTTCACGATCTCGAGATGTTGACGAAGCCAGTCCACGTTGCACATCATCGCCTCCAGGACAGCAATGTGAGTCTCCCACCTCTGGATCATCTCAGGAGTTACTTCGTACAACTTTTCTCCCTCCATCTCCCTAACGACGGGAAGAAGTAGAGAGACCATGGGGACCATGACAGGAGTATCCTTCATCATTCGTCTGGTAGCGATGTGACCATACCTTCTCCAAATCTTTTCATAAAGATCTGCATAAGGAGTCGGCACAAGGAAGCCACCGACAGACCTCTGTTCCTCAGAAAGAGAAACCATCTCCGGAACAAAAGGGAGGCCAGCCCATGAGCAGTCGACCTCATCTATTCCCAAGCCGGCATCGTCAAGGACCAAACCTTCTTGGAATGAAGTGTCAGCGTCACCAGCACCGTCGTCGTCGTCATACACAGCAACAACTGAAACCGGAGAGTAAGTCGGAGGTCCATGCTGGACAGACTGATTCTTTTTAGATGTACTCCATTTCTTCTTGTGAGGTTGAGTCCCCTGAAGGAAGGGACGGTGTTAGGAAGTATATAAAAAAAAAAGAAGAGACGAACCATCATAAGAACTTACCAAATCCCCTGCTGAGGCCTGAGTAGGCGGGAGGACTTCCTCGGGACTCAACTTCCCAGCACTCAACACTAGTGGAGAATGGCTCAGATAAGTATGTCAGGACCAGACTTAATAACCTAAAATAAGTCTGGTTCTGTCGGCTGTATCCTGGAAGACTTATTTGGAAATAAGTCTGCTTCTGTCAGGAGTTCATCATCTGGAAAAAAAGACTGCCTTAATCAGTCGTTCGATAAGACTGATAGAAGCAGTCTTTTATTCGATAATATTTTATTTTAAAATTTTTTTTGATTCAGCTGAATCCAGAACTGATTCAGCTGAATCTTAAAATATCCAGAATAATTAAGAACAAAATTAAAATTAAAATTAAAAATAAAAATAAAAATAAAATGGAAATCAATTGAACAATTATATTAAAGGTCATATTCAATTTACAAGTTCAACATCTTAAATCTACCCAAATTCAAAATATGAAAACAATGATCAACTTCAATTTCTTTCACAACCTTCCATGTAAAAAAGAACAGATTATACTTTCTACATTACATACTCAAGAAGAGCAACAAACCATCACTGTCAATGCTAGCTCCAATGTATACCACCACCAAAATCTGCTCCTATCTATTAACTTGTCCTTGGCAGAATGATTGTACACCTAAGTTGTTCACGATTTGCAAAATACGTAAGATGCATTTTATATATTATTACTAGAAAATGAACATGAAATACCCAAGAGAAAAGACAATTCAATTGATTCAATTAGACGAGTATAATTAAAGAACATATAATTACAAGAGTTGAGAAACCAAAAACTCACGTCCCAGACTATAGTTTTGCCATCATATCCTGCACTTGTAGCTATTCGCGGGCTGAAAGGGCAAACAAAATCAATATCGGAGTTGTACAGATGTGATAACTAGTCCAAGTAAGACATATATTACACGATCATACTTAGCATCCTTGTGGCTCTCTCCTTGTCCGGTGGATAAGATATATATTTGACCAACATCATCAGACTGTACAATTGATGTACCATCCCTATTATAACATAGAAGATAAACATACATAAATAAATTAGAATGTCAAATTGCAAAAAAAAGACCAAGAAGGCATAAAAGTAAAAAAGAAACACCTAAACGACGAACCATTCAAAAGAGGCATAAAAAAGCCAACCCCAACAACAAATAGGAAGAAACCTTAACATGCCAGGACTATACCAAACCAACAAAAAAAGTTATGCACTTAAACATGTAGATATGTAGTAGTGTACAGGAAACAGAATTAAGACTAAATATATCATGTGTGATAACTTACTCAGAAAACTTTCCATCAACCAACTTAAAGCGTCCAACTTCATAGATGCGAATAGGGGAGCCCTCCCAAATCCAAGAGGAAAGACAATTCAATTGATTCAATTAGACGAGTATAATTAAAGAACATATAAGTACAAGAGTTGAGAAACCAGAAACTCACGTCCCAGACTATAGTTTTGCCATCATATCCTGCACTTGTAGCTATTCGCGGGCTGAAAGGGTGAACATCTGAAACATAATTGAAATGCAAATCAAAACAGAAGAACACAAACTAATAATAAGAATTCAGAATCTTCTCTGCTATGACTTGGGCAACTAGCTTCTCTATAATTAAGGTTGGTAAAAGATCACTTACAGATTCACTATATGACTTGGCAACTAGCTTTTCCAAGGTTTTATTAACGTTTACTTTTTAATAAAACGAAATCACTAGATTATCTAGACCACTAGCAAGAGGAAGCTTCATTGATTCCCTGCATTCTAATTTAACTATGTGTCTCTGCATATACAATTTAAAGACTGTACCCATGATCACCTAAAGCAAACATACACTACATATTGGCTAAGAGGAAAAGTAACATCATAAATAAACCAATAATCTACTTGCAACTACACTATGCTCAACATTCTAAGTTTTACAATTTTACAATCTTACAACCTAAAGATGCAGGCATAAATAATCACAAAAATATGTTTTTCATGGATGAATCTGAGTATGCAGTACCTATTATCCGGAATTGATCAAAGTACACATATTTTCAAAACTGCACAACCTAACATCCACAAATTACCAACCTAAGGATAGAGACTGCAGCTAATAAACATGTACTTCATCATAACTAATTCACGTGAGATTGCAAATACACAGGAAAACAAAAGAATTACGTACACAATACAAAGTAAAGTAATACTCACAACAGGAGTAGAAACTTCTTCCTTATCCTGAGTATCATCCGGATATCCAAGTCATGGTCCGGGTATTTTAAGATAATTGTCATCATCATCATCATCTGCATCACCCCATTTTTGGTTAGCAAAATCAAAAGAAATTAGTACAAAGCCCTTTTACTGGTTAAGTTATAAGCTGCTGATGTTGTCCTTTCCCTTCAATTTCTATTTCTTATGCACACCATAAACATAACTCAATTTAAATCTCTAATCAATATATCTTCTTCATATAACTGAAAACAAAAGTAAACCCATGATTTATGACTTCTTCAAATACATTAAACAAATACCAAACTTGCAGAGTCAAACAAAAATGTGAAAATCAATCAAAAAATGTAAAAACAAGTAAAGAGAATGGGGTTTATACCTGATAATATCTTCTTTTAGGAGTCTTCAGTTGTGACGAATATGAGATGAGGGTTTGCTGATGATTTCATGGAACTCCAGAATCTAAAT
>JAJJMA010279052.1:0-13786 GCA_023529015.1 Papaver nudicaule | reverse complement strand
ATAGATTCAGCTTGTAAAATGTCTTTCACTCTTCCTGAGACTGCCATTGCTGCCATGAACTTCCCTACACAGTTGCAAATAATTAGAGCAAAACCTGCATTACTGTCACCTAATTTGAAAAAGGCATCCACATTCATTTTTAGCCACCCATTAGGAGGTTTTTCCCATAAAACATCATGCGTTATTTTGGCAGCAGGAGTATTCAAATGGTTAGGTGCAGAAATTAACGCAAAGTAATTCCTAGTTCTATTCACAACAGCAGCAGGGTTAGTCATTTTATGTTGCATGACCAGCTCATTTCTAGCTTTCCAAATATGTCATAAACTGCAAGCAGCTAGGCAGGCTAAATTACTATGCTTGGCTTCTAGAGAGTTATTCCAAACCAGGAAAAAATCCAGTCCTGCAGAGATAAGTATCTAGTTTTGGAGTGGTGTAAATCAGCAGAAATACCAAACCAGATAACATCAGCAAAATGGCAATGCAGCAAGAGGTGTGAGCTTGTTTCATCTTCTTTGTTGCAGAAAGGGCAAAGACTACTTATGTCTTTCTTGTATTGACTATGCTTGTGGTTAACTGGAAGAACATCTCTGCAACATTTCCAGATGAATTGTTGTACTCTTTGAGGGACTTCCATATGCCAGAGTTTCATCATATGCCTTTCTTGCATTCTAATTCTGTTTCTACCACTCTGTTGTTTAGGCTTGGATAACTCTCTGTACAAAGAACTAGTGGAAAATTTCCCACATCTATTAAGAGTCCATCTGAGCTTGTCTTCACTTCTGTAAGGAATTCTAAGAGAAGTTATATGCTGAATCTGTTCAGTATTAAAAGAATTTTCCAGCTTCTGAATATTCCAAGAATGTGTATCAGAATCAATATAATCAGCTACCATTTGATTTGGGCACCTATCAAAGTTACTGGTGTTGAGAGTGTTTTGCACTTGAGAATCAGAAAACCATTTGTGCTGATGTGCCTTGATTTGAGTTCCATCCCCGACTTCCCAGATATAATATTTTTTGGTCTTCCCTATTTACCACCCACAGTTTCTCTAATTCCCACCTACATAAACTCCCACCCCCAATTATCCTAATTACCACCTGTACTAATTGTAAAATCTACTACTTACCACCTATTTGACTTTTTGTTCCTACCTAACAAATTGAAGCCACCCAATGTCCTAACTATCTCTTCTTCCTATCTCAACGTCCTACTTGTCATCGGCTATCTCCATCTTTATCGTCGTCTGCTACCTTCAATCCTCATTTTTTTTGTTCTTTCTAATTCTTGATCGTTTAGCAATTAGATGCTTCTAAGAAACAACAAATTGTTCAAGAAAAATCTAAAGTCTAAACCTAACATTTATGCTTTTTGATTGTGCGTATATATTGATGTTAAAATTGAATTTGTCTGATTGCGTTGTGATAAACAATTGGTAGTCAACTTTGGGTCGAGTAGTTTCAAAACTTCATCGATTTTAAATGATTGTATGTGATTTTTTTAACTTTGCTTGGATGAGCTGGTCGTTGAGTTTTGAAAGACTATTGCTGGTTGTGGTCGTTTGGTTTCGGACGACTGACATTTGAAGTAGTAGTTGAGTTCTGAACGACCATCTCTATCTTTGGTAGTTCACTTCTGAACGCCCGGTTAGGAATTCATTTCTAGACGACTAGTAATTTCTTTAGTAGTTTAGTAATAGGCGACTAGTCCAGCGCAAAGTGATGGTGTATATCATTCAAAAAATTTGGTTGTGGTGCTCATTTTTTGATCTTATGATTGTAGGGAAAATGCAAAAATGACACCTCTTCCTTCCAATCTTGAATGTAGAAGAAGTAGCATTCGGCTTTACTCCATTGATCTAACCTTCACCACCCAATGATATATATATATATATATATAGAATATTATGGAGCTCCTCAAAAAGAGGTAGGATCATGTTAGTTCATATGAAGTTGCTGCTATGTTGAGAACTACCAACAATTTTGGTTACTAATGGCACGAGCATTCACCCGCTATGTGTGTGTCAGTAAAGAATATGCAACCTTGATCGATGTTTGATTGCAAATAAAACATGTAGCATCACTGAACTAGATACTCATATGCATTTTTTTTACAAATTTTATCAAACTCGTTGATGAGAATATTGTTATTATTTCCATAGAAAAACATAAAGTCATGAAATTGACGCATTGCCTTCGATGATGTTAAACTGGAATGCAATTATATTCCAAGTGCCAAAAAATTTAGCCCCAAAGAGTCCAATGTCCAACAACATAATCGAAAATTCAACACAAGAGTTAATTCGTTCACCGGTATGCTAAGTTATGTCATTTGTGTTTTCCTTAATAGGAAATGCCATTGGCGAGCCGAAGAAATCGACAAACTGGACTAACCTTTTTTTTTTCAATACGAAAAGAAGCTTCGTTAAACTTAAATTGAAATGGCTATAGAAGGAATGTCACTGTAAACATGCAGGAGTATTCACTAACCTAGTCAACAGAAACTGAACGACTACAAGCCTGAATAGTTGTTCAGATGTTGACTACCAGGCGTTGTTATGGTCGTTTATACTGTGACTACTAGGCTTTGTGATGGCTGTTCGGGTTGTGACTACTAGGCTTTGTTATAGTCGTTCAGATTATGACGACCAGTTCTTCGCAAATTAACCTCTAAACCTTGTCCAATTGAATTGACAACAATGAAATCTTCCATAATAATTTGTTACGAATTAACCGCCGATTAATTCGTTATTGTCTCAATGGATTTAATGATAAAACCTAAAGGAATAGTAAAGAAAATTGATGTATATAATTAAATATAATATAACCTAGGGTTTTTCAAATTAAATGGTTTCTTAATGGTTTTTTTTGATGAAAAATAGAAGTTTAATCAGAAAAGAAGAAGAATACACATAATAGGAGTGGTAGCCAAGTCAAATCATGTTTGACTTTGGTAGGTGGTAAATAGGTGAAACTAGAATTGAAAAGTGATTAATTTTATGAATTGTGAGGGAGAGTGGGAAATAGTGAAAGTGTAGGTGGTAAATAGGGAAGACCTATTTTTTAACTAATTGTAAACCAGTTTGTATACTGCTCCAGATCCATGAACATCTTTTTTGAGTGGTATCTTCAGTTAAAAGATCCCTTCCATGCACATATCTGGCCTGTAACAACTGCACCCAAACTGCATTCTTTTCTGTCAGGAGTCTTCAAGCCAATTTTGCTAGAAGAGCAAGATTAAATTTCTTAGAATCTTGCACACATAAACCTCCATATCTCTTGGGCTTGCATATAGCTTGCCAAGAAATAAGATTAATGCCTTTTTTTTTCTTCTTACTCCAAAAGTAGCTTCCTATCACTTTTTTAATTCTGCTATGAGTAACATCTGGCATCTCGTACATACTCATTTGGTAGTTTGCAGTTGTACTTAAGGAAGCTTGAATCTGAGTAGTTCTACCAGCCTGAGTGATCAATTTACCTTGCCAAGCTTGCAATTTATGTTGCATTTTCTCCACAGTGCCATCAAAGAATTTTTCTTTACTTCTGGGAATTTTAAGCTGAGTTCCCAAATATTTTTCTTCATTGCTCATTTGTTTCATCTGCAACATTTGAGAGATATCTTCCCTGGCAGCAGTACTTAAATTGTGACTAAAAAAGATACTGGTCTTTTCTAAGTTAACTAGCTGACCTGAGGAAGAGGTGAACTTAGAAATAATGTGCATTAGGTTTTCAAGAGATCTCCTCCTAGCTTTTGTAAAAAGCATGCAGTCATCTGCAAATAAAGGTGAGTAATTGCTGGTCCTTTTCTAGCTGGTACAACTGCATCTATAACCTTATTATGAGCTACATTAGTAATCATTCTGCTGAAACCTTCCATACATAGAATGAAAAGATATGGTGAGATAGAGTCACCTTGCCGAAGACCATGGGTTGGAGAGAAGAAATCAGTCGGGGTACCATTGAACAGAATAGAGATTCTTGTTGTACTTAATCAGAAGTGAATGAGCTGACACCACTTTTCAGAAAAACCAAGCTGAGGCATAATTTGTCGAAGAAAATCCCACTCCATTCGATCAAAAGCTTTTGCCATAGCCAGTTTGATGCCCACCACTCCTGGAAAAACCTTTGTATGCTTCATAAAATGAACCATTTCATGAGCTATTATGACATTATTTTGGATGTTTCTACCAGGAACATATGTTGTCTGCCATGGTGATATGATTTTATGAAGAAGAGGTTTTAATCTGGCTGCAAGAATCTTAGTGATGAGTTTATAAAGTATGTTACATAAGCTGATTGGTCTGAATTCAGATGGTTTTGTGACTATTTCTTTTTTTGGGAATCAGAGTTTGATAGGTTTCATTGAGCTCAATTGGGAACTGACCTATAAGAAAGAAATTTGCACCAGTTGAGTAACATCTTAATTAACAGTGTCCCAACTACTCTTGTAGAAGCCAGCTTGAAAACCGTCTGGTCCAGGAGCAGCCCATGAGTTGATGCTAAAAAAGAGCTGATTTAATCTCTTCTTCTGTAGGCAGTCTAATCAAATCTTGATTCTCTTCATCATTGATGCATGGAGTGATAAGATCCATAATGTCTTGATCAATGGTATGAGCCGAAGAAGTATACACCTTAGAGAAATATTCAATAAGCATATTCTGGATATCTTCTTTAGTAGAGATCCAATTATTTTGCTCATCTGTAAGTCCATCTATGTGATTTCTTCTTCTTTTATAATTTGCTTTAGAGTGAAAATACTTATCATTCCTGTCTTCTTTCTTGATGATGTTCTCCCTTGATTGTTGTGTTGGTAAATTATGGCAGCCCTTTTATCATACAACTCTCCCAGTTGAGCTTCCAAATTGTGAATATGATTTGGATAAGGACTAAGAGCATCTTTGGCCTGTTGTAGCTTCTTTTGGAAACATGCTTTGAGCCGTCCCAAAATTCTGCGAGCCCTCCCGTCGTCCCTCCCCTTAGTAATTTTTGGGACCCCTTTAGTTTTCCAACTTTTTTAAATACCAAACTACCCCTCACATGAATAGTCTTAATCATTAGATTAGAGTTAATAATAAGATTAGAGTTAAGTATATAATTAAGGTTTTAGATAATTTAGGTGAGAGAAAATCAGATTTTTGGGAGGATTTTTGTGTTGAGAGGGAAGAAAAAGAGGGAAAAAAAAGAAAAAATTTGGGTTTTTGGTGTGATTCTTGTTTTGTTTGTGTGTTTTGTGAAATGTTTGGGGGGGATAACATTGATGAACCTCCACGTAACAAACATACGATGATCGTTGCGAGAAATCCGGTTATGGGAGAATCTTCATCGTCACGAAACGTTTTACCGGAAACTCAAGAAAACAACGATTTCGATGATTTTTTTGTCCCAAATCCTGAAGATGAGCACTTATATGATGAACCCATTGCTTCAAATACACATGTATACTTCAAAATCATGTTTTATGGCCGAAATCGAGCTAAAGGTGAGACTTTTATGTCTCACCAGCGCCATATTCGGCCCCTATTATGGCAGCCGAATGTTCAAGACGAAGAACAGTTCGGCTGCCATAATAGGGGCCGAATGTTGATTTTTTTCGAAATATATTGCCACATTCGGCCTCTAAACTTTAGCAGCCGAATCCGAATTCGGCTGGTAACCTAAGTACTAATAGAGGCCGAATGTAGGCAGCTGAATAAGAACTTGAATTCTTATTTTACAGCGTAACATTCGGCTGGCACAAGCTCTCATAATAGGGGCCGAATGTTAATTCGGCTTGTAAAGTTTAACAGCCGAATGTGAATTCGGCTTCTAACATGAGTTATCGTGACAGCCGAATGTTAATTCGGCTGGCACGATGAGCCAGAATAAAAGCCGAATGTGGATTCGGCTACTAACATTTGAAGGCCGAATGTTGCATGCTTACATGTGTTTCTCTCTTGTAGGTTGTTCCTGGTGGTATTGAAACAACCGCCGAAGATGCGGATCCCTTACAAACCATTCACGAAGATACTAGAGATCATTATCTACCTTTTATCGGCTTGGTAGGTTTTTTTTACCTCGCTCTTCTCTTTTAGTCAACCCCATTGTATTTCAAATTCTTAGTTGTTTCGATTTGATTATGTAGACTTGGAAACATAGAGACGAATGCCGAGATTGGATGGAAGCACATGCAAAGAAAATAATGTGCGTGGTCGTAATAGATAGGGAAACCAAGGAAAGGCGGTTAGTGATGGTTTGTGAGAGGAGTAGGGTAAGCACCTTGGTGAGAAGACACACGAAGAAACAAGTTCGAAAGCCCGGGAAGACGGATAAAAGGTACAAGACAATGACAAGGAAAACGAATTGCCCTTTCAAGGTAGTTTTTAAATACAACCGTACCGATGAATTGTGGCATATGAATCCAAAAATGGATTGCCGTCATAATCACGAACGTCCACATGACCTTCACGGACACTACAAAGCCGGAGCATTCAAACCAAATGAGTACAAGGAAATCGAGACGTTGTCGGAATTACGTGTCCCTCCCATAAAAATACTAGGGAAGTTGAAAAAGGATAACCCGGAGAACAAGAGTAGCTTGAAACAAGTATACAATGCAAGAGCTACAATTAAAAGGAGGGGTTGCCAAGGTAGGGGTGTGATTAAACAATTGATGTGGTTATTTTAGCAACACAACTACACGGTCAAGAAGGATTTGGATGACGATAGAAGAGTGAGGAACTTATTCATTGCCCACCCGGCAATGGTCCAATTGGCCTTATGCTTTCCAGAAGTTCTTTTGTTGGACTGCACTTACAAAACCAATAGGTATCAAATGCCCTTGTTGAACAGAGTTTGTCATACGTCGACAAAGGCACCATTCACGGTGGAATTTGTTTTTATGAATGACGAGACGACCGAGAGTTATGAATGGGCATTGGACGCATGTAAGATGCTCTACGATCCGGAAGTGCTTCCCAAGGTATTTGTGACCGACCATGAAGATGCATTGATGGCGGCTATAAGAAAGGTATTTCCCGACGCCGTGAACTTCCTTTGCACCTATCACATTTGGAATTGTGTCAAGAAAAAGTGCCAACCGATAATACAACCTATCAAGATGGGTGAAATTCAGAAGATTAAAAAGACACCGGAAGATCAACGAGAGCCTTTGGAAAAGGAGTTCCTTGCTAAGTTTGAAGCGAATGAAGAAATGTTTAGATTATTCTCGGAAGAGTGGGATAATTTGGTTTTTTCACCGACCCGTGGAATTTATAACTCAAGGTATGAATTGTTTGTTGATCGTTGGAGCGTACAGTTTGAGGAAGTCATTAAGTATTTGAAGAAAGAATTGTTGGATCATCATGCAATACGGTTTGTTTACGCTTTCACGAATGAACACAAACACTTCGGGAACCGAGCCACAAGCATGGTGGAGGCGTCTCATTACCGATTGAAGAAGAACTTATTTGGGTGTATCGACTCGTTCGTCTCCGTCTTCGATTCAATCAATGAGTATTTCACATGTGATGTTACGAGGATCCTTGAAGAATTTGAATGGAATAGGATGATGCAACACCAAACTTATGGGGACCACAAGATGCTCCGCGGCCTTACTCATAACGTCTCACATCTATGCCTCGAGATATTGATGAAAGAGAGAAAGAAAAAGGATAAACACAACATCCAACCGGGCGATGAATGCAATTGCATGTTGATGGAATCGATGGGACTTCCTTGTCGACATATCATGGCCAACTACGAAGACCCCGATCTCATACCTTTTGAGGATATTGATCCACATTGGAAGCAATTAAGCTTTGTTCCTCGTCCAACCGATGATCCCGACGAACCCTTTGAGGAGACGGATGTTGGAAAAAGGCTAATTGAGAAGTACAAGCGAAGTAACCGGGCGCAAAGGCAAATTCTATTGCACGAGTTGATACCGATCGTGGAGCCATACACCGAGGAAGGATTGGATGAACCGGAGGTTAGGCCGGGAAAGGGTAGGTCGAAGCAAAGTATGACGAGGAAGGCAACTAGAGCTCACAATTTGCAAGCGTCTAAAGATTACACAAAAAGAAATCCTTCCGGTATTGAGTACCACAATGCAAAGTATGAGGAAGAGAGGAAGGAAATGGAGAAGTTGGGGATGCCGGTACAAGATAGAGATAGTGTGTTGAGCTCAAGGAAGAGGAGCCGGGCAAACAAAGCTCCATCAAGCGTGGGAAATGGCAACAATAAGGGGAGTAAGACACCTAGCACACAACCTAGTTACAACAAGAAGTGGACTCTAAAAGACATCATCCCCAAGAATGTATTTGTTCCCACTCCGCCGTCTCCCAAGCAACCTACCTTGGAAATAGAGAAAGGCAAGGGTAAGAAGATGGCGACACCACAAGAGAAGGAAATAACTCGCAAGACAAAACATGCATTTGGAAAATTTTCGGCACCAAAGGATAAGTCGGGTAATCTTTGTAGGAAATTCAACATGATATATGACAACTACATGGAGGACCTTCCCGAGATCATCCGGCCTTATATTATAAGCATGGAAAATGAAGGAGATGGAAATTGTGGGTATCATGTAACGGGCGAGCAACTAGGTCCTTTCGCGGCTTCTCCGACACCCGGTTGGCATCAATGCAACTACATTCGAGAGAGGTTAGACCTCACACTATGCAACAACCGGGATTTCTACAAGGAAATGATGAAGGATGGCATTAATGGAGTAGCGGGTACAAATGAGGAATTTATACAATTTCGAAGGAATTTACGTGGAGGCCCTAGAATCGAAGATGAACATTGGATGGATTTTCCAATATGCGGGTTCCTTATAGCGGAGGCATTCAATTGCGTGGTACATTTCTACTCCTTTGCTTTGAGTCAAACTTATGTACCGCTTAAGTCTCCTTGCGATGCCAATGTGAATGATAGGAGACTTTTCATCGGGCATGTTGGAAGATGTCATTTTATTGGTCTGAAGCTACAACCTAGTTGCCCACTACCTCCATTTCATCCCCATAGCTTTTGGGAAAACGTAGAGAGAAACTACTCATGTGATTGGTATAACAAATACAAGACGGGAATTGATGCATGGACCGCTTACCACATGGAGCAAGGCATCCCTCAATGTAACGTATCGGATGGTGATAGTGAAGACTTGGATGATGATGATTTGATTGAAATGCACTCTTACATTGAAGAAGTAGAAACGACGGTCGGATTTGAAGAAGTTCAAGGAATCGAGGAGATGGTCACCGACTTGGGTTAACCTACTACGTTTTCCCAAATGATCTTGTTGTTTTTTGTTTGGTTTGGATGCAATTCCTTTTTTGGTACATTCGGCTCACACGAAATGCACTTTTTTGCCGGAATTTATTTTGTTTGGATGCATTTCCATTTTTGGGAACATTCGGCTCACACAAAATGTTATTTTTTGCGGATTTAAGTATGTAACCGGTTTATTAAAAAGAACTTTTTCCCATTTCATTGCTTAAATACTCGCTTAATCATTCGTTGAACCATTACAAAATAGAGGCCGAATAATAAGGTGTACAAAATAGTTCATTTGAATTATAACATTCGGCCTGTAACATCTACCTCATTAGGGGCCGAATGTACATTCGGCCCTCACGATAGTTTCTTTTTAGGGGCCGAATATACATTCGGCCCTCACGATAGTTTTATATTAGGGGCCGAATGAATTGAGTAATATATGGTTGGTATGTGTAGGTAAGGAGGGTATTATTCGGCTTTCAAAAGAAACAAATATAGAGGCCGAATGTACATTCGGCCCTCACGATAGTTTAAAAATAAAAGCCGAATATATTGAACGGTAGAACGACAACCACAATGCAAAGATGAAAATACAACATTAATAATAAGTAAACCAAACTATTATTGACCGCTTCCAAACATTTCACCAAACTAATTCATTGACCGCCCTCAATCTTTCATAACATTCAACAAACTTGAATTCTCGGTGATGGATAAGGTAATATCGCTGCCGAGCTAGATTGAAAACTTCTTCGCGTGATACACCTCTATTGCTTTGGGCCATTGCTCTCCTAATTCGGACGAACTCAGCTATTTCTCCGCTAATGTGGTTCCACCGAGTTCTAATTTCATTTTCATCTCTATCATTCGGATTATTCGTAGCACTCACAAACACATCAAAAACACGGTTCCAAACGGCGCTTGTCCAGGTACCACACCACCCATCAAGCCATTCAATGATTCACGCATGAAAGAATAAGTAATCCCAAGATCTTCTATGTGGGTGTAATTCCTCGCCATTTTGGAATAGCAAAAAACTTGAAAAATAAATTGGTATAACAACCTTTAGAAGTTGTCAAAACCTTATATAGAGGAGCCCCAACGGATCTATTTTTGAACACAACAACTCTTTTTTGAAATTATTAAACATTCGGCTTCTATTTCTAACAGAAATAGAGGCCGAATCCACATTCGGCCTTCAACATCACACACTAATAGAAGCCGAATTTGCATTCGGCTTCTAATTCTACATCATTAGGGGCCGAATGTACATTCGGCCTTCACGATAAATTTTTATAGAGGCCGAATGTTGGGGTGTAAAAAATATTGGAACTCAGAGTAATATTCGGCTTTTAAAATCTGGGTATTTTAGGGGCCGAATAAATATTCGGCCCTCACGATAGTTTCATATTAGGGGACGAATGTACATTCGGCCCCCACAATAGTTTCCTTTTAGAGGCCGAATGTACATTCGGCCCCCACGATAGTTTCCTTTTAGAGGCCGAATGTGACCTGCATATTGATTCCCAAACATAACAAATAACATAACCACATAACAAAGCATTGCATACATAGATTAAGAGTTTAAAGTTTGAAAAGAAAACAAAGGATTCTAAAACAAACATGAATAACAAAGTTTTTCAAGTTTACTAAATTTAAAGATAAGAGTTGAAAGAATTCAAGCATTAAGAGTTTCATTGTCCACGCCCTCTTTTCGTGCGACCACCTTGATCATCAGCACCACCGGCTCCACTCGAACCTTCACCCTCCTTGCGCGGCCTCTTACTTGCCATTGTGTCACTAGCATAGCTGTTAATCAATTGTTCCCATTCATCATGGCAGGCACTCCAATCGTCCACATTTATAGCTTTCTTGCTCCCCATCCTAGCCTTCATTTTCTTCAAAAGCCCCCTAGACTTTGAAAGCTGTACACAATTCAAATCAAAACAAAATGCTATCAGTATTACTTGCACAACCTTATGATATCAAAACTTGACAGCTTCAAAATACTTACAAATAACTCTTTCGCCTTCTCGAAAACTGAGGAAGCTTTCTTTTCAGATTTGGCCTTGCTAGATCCTTCCGTGGCCTCTTCCGCCCTCCTTTGCTCAGCTACTTTGGCTTGGGATTCCCGATTAACAATAAGAGGGTGAGAAATCTTATTGTACCACTCCATGTACCCATCAGTCGTTTCAGCTGGATCGTCCGAGATGAGTCGAAGTCCCTCCACACGAATATTGTTGGAGTCAAGTGTGTTCCACAGTGCCAGCGTTGGTACGGGATCATAGTTGCCACACCATGCATGGTCGGTGCTCTTGGTATCATCGCTCCCGCCACCCTTTGCATTCAACTTGAACTTACTTGTCTCCGCAACCGGGATAGTTTGAACGTAGCCCAATTGCCTTAGAATACGGCGGGGATCATACATGCCATAACCAAAGGGAAAGAACAAAGGACCATAGTACGTAGAAATCGGCAAGTCTCGTTGTGAAACGATCGCACCGAGTTCAGGTTCACGGTTCTCGTAGGGCCTATAGGTGAAATCTTCGGCCTTCATCTGATCTAACCTCTTCCTCAACTCAACCAATCTTGTGCCTTTGAACTTCGACTTGTTGACGTTCTCTATGAATTTGTATTTCGCCGTGGTAGGCTTGGTAGAGTCGACGTTCTCATCGACTTTCTTCAGCAACTCCAATTTATCAAAATGATCATAAATCCACCCCTTCATACAATTTTAAAACAAACAATCAACACAAAATATATAAATATAAGCATATGTGGATAGCACAGTTACATGGGTAGAGATTTACCTGGAATAAGTTCCAATTTCCTCCAAGGTTTTTAGTTTCATACCTAGACGCCTTTCCAAGTTCGTTGATTAGGTGACCAAGCGAGGCGGTTCCCCACGCGTACTCATCAAGAGTGGTGAGATCCCCCAACAACTGCAGATAGTTTGTACTCACCAAGTTCCCCGTGCTGTCCGGAAAGATGAGGGCACCAAGATGGTACAAGACATAAGCCCCAGCGGTATGCCTCACTGCTTCCTCGTCTACAACTCTGTCCTCTGATGGGTTCAAGGTTCCTTCAAACTCTTTCTTCAAGTTCGCCAACTTAAAAAATCTAATCTTGTTTTTTTTTATTGATACCCCCAAAGTCTTTTTCATCTACATCTTTCTTGGCTCTACAGCATTCGAGCTCAGCTTTCGAACTATCCCAACCGAGGACCTTGTGTGCCCAAGGATACATTTCTTCCCAATTCATATCTTTAAAACCCACTCCCACTGCTTTACCTCTAACCTTGAGGCCTTGGATGTGTTTCGGGGCGTCGGCTTCTATACCAACCTCACCGAAAGGCATGTGCATTGTTCCTGTCTCCGGTTGAAACCTTTCGACGATAGCCGAACATGTTATCATATCATTCTCGGGCATACGATTTTCTATTGCCTCCAATAGACCAGTTGCCTCCACTAGAGCCCTTACCCCTTGCACCTCATTGTCAAGACTCCATTTGGCAGCTTTCTGAGCTCTAAGTAACCGGGTTGCATCTCCGGTATCCTACAACCCAACATAAATAAATAAGAAATCAATAATATAAATAAACGAATTGACCATTGTTTCTCAGTCGATACACATACCTTGGTCGAATATACTACCGAAGCATACGACTCCGCGTAACCAATCAACACTTCACCACCATCGCGTGGAAGACCATGGGGTTTTCCGTCTCTTCTAGGGTCTAGCAACAAGTCACGTGCAGGAACATTGCTATGGATGTTACGAGGAGTCGAAACCACCTTCTCTTTGCCTTTCCTTGATGGTTGGGGGGCTTCTTCAACATCTCCTTCAACATCTTTTTCAACATCTTCTTCAACGTCTTCTTGTTCTCTCCCCATCCCCATAGATGATGGTTCACGGATAAGCACGGACCCCGGCTCTTTTAGCCTATTTTCAGCACCCAAGGGTTTATCAGGATTGCGACCTAACGGTGTTTCCCCTTTTTTGTGCGGAGAAACTTCCATTCTCCCCTTCTTATTCCTAATTAGAACATTAACACAGCAACATCCCCCTCATATATGTCATAAATTCAACTTAAAACACCCAATTTCAACTCATACAACAACCACAAAAATTAAAACACCAAACCAAGAAGAATTCAACACATTAAACCGTACACACAACAATAATTCACAATTGAGCAACATGGTAAGAAAGTGAAATCATTGAAACAGTTAAACATTCGGCCTTCATTTATAATTTTTTAGGGGCCGGATGTACATTCGGCCTTCATTTGTAATTTTTTAGGGGCTGGATGTACATTCGGCCCATATTCTGGGTTTTTTTAGGGGCCGATTGCGTATTCGGCCCCTAAAAAAATAGAAGCCGAATGCAAACATTCGGCCCCTAAAAAACCCAGAATATGGGCCGATTTGCTCTTCGTTCTCAAGAACAATGGAGCATTCGGCCCTTATTCTGGGCTTTTTAGGGGCCGAATGTTGATCTGTAACTGGTTTTTCTACCCTAAATCCTTCGATTCA
>JAJJMA010279045.1:0-12366 GCA_023529015.1 Papaver nudicaule | reverse complement strand
GACTTACTCTTTCAACTTCCTCTGCCCCGAAGGTTTCGTTGAATGCCTCTACCTCGGCGACAACGACCTCCGCGAATGTTTTTGGTGAACCCTCGATTCTCTGCACGGACGAGATTATTACACCAGTGGATCTTCTTTGTCCCCAAGAGGATGGTTCGTATGTTAAGATGGATTCCTCCAAACAGCTTGTCTCCAGTTTCCCACAGAGTTCGGTGTTTCCACCTCCTCCTAGTTATGCTTGCAGATATAGGCAATCTTATACTGCCGAAAGGTTTAAGGATGTTTTGTATGAAAATTATTGTCCTGGCGAGTTTACTACCGAGGTTTCAACTCGCTTTGAAGCTCACGCCTTGGATCCCTTAGGGCAGCCTTTAGATCGAGATTTCTGCAAAAAGCTTGGCGATCTCTTCGGAGGTGATTGTCCTCGAGCCGAGTATAATTGTCGCCATCCTCCCTTGTCCTACGAGGAGAATTTGGCCCTGGTTCAGGCGGTGAGTTGCGTTTGTTGTCGTTTATGCTGATGCTGCTGAAGCGTTTTGTTTATTCTATCGTTTGCCATCTTTTGCTAGGGCGACTATCATGCCACCGGCCTTCTAGCCCACAACTTTGATCAAGCTGGTGAAAACGAATATTATGAACGAGAGTTTTATCGGATGCAGGAGGAGCTTGCTCAGGAGAAGGTTCGCAGTGCCGAGGCGAAGAAACAGTCTATATGTAAGTCCCTTATTTTTTCATTTGCTTTTATGGGAGCATCTGTTTTCTGCAGCCTCGCCTAAAACAGGTTTGCTACTTGCTTTTGAAAAAGGCGAGCTGGAAAAGCTTGAGAAAAAACTTCAAGAAGCTCGGTTGGCTATTGATCAACTTCGGAATGACCGACAGTCATCTCCATTTGTCTCAAGTAGCGAAAGCTATCTTAACGATAGAGCAGCGCTGCTGGAGGAGAGGGATAAAGCTTTGGAAGATGTGGATTATTATAGGGTGAAAAGGCAAGAGGCCGAGAGAACTTATGTGAATGAGAGAAGGAGAGGGGATCAAGCTGAGCGCCTTGTCGAGGAAATGAGAAATAGGAACACGTTGCTGTCCCGAGAAAATCACTTTTTCCAAATGGATGTGACTCGGTTGCAACAAGAGCGAGATGCAGCTCGTTTGGAGAGGTCGGTCAATGCCTCGGGCAGGGTTTTAATTGATAGGTTAGAGGAGAGGGTCCGAGAGTTGAAGGTGCAACTGTCTACTCGGCAGAATATTAATAAGGAGCTAACTACTGCGAATGATACTTTAAGTAAGAGTTTGAATGAGAAGTGCCGAGAGCTAGCTCAAGCAAATAAATTAAACGTTCAGACTGCTGCTCTTGTTGATGAGTACCGAATAGAGATAGCTAAAAGCGGGGTCGTTACTTCTGAGGATATCCGAAAGAATGCCTCTGTGCCTCGCTTTACTAGTCAGCAGCAAGTTACTGAATATATGGTTGTTAAAGAAAGTAGGGAGCTAACCCCAATTTTCCTTCGCTTTTCTGCTTACTTCGTGGCCCTAGCTAGGGTGTGGTGTGTCTATCCTTATGTTCGTTGTTTACTTGTTTTTGTTCGCAGGCATCGAAGCTAATTTGAAGAAGCAGGTTATCGACGCCGAGGTAGCGAGGAACGAAGCCACGAGTCAGTTAGTGTCTGAATCCAAGCTGAAGTTGGAAGCCGAGAGGAAGGTTAAGCGTTTGGCTAGAGAATTATCCGAAGAACGCCAGCACCGTTCTGCTGAGTCTGCTAGATTTGCTCAAGAGCTTGAGCTGGAACGCAGGCGTCATACCAAAGAAATGACAAATCACGCTAGACTATTATCCGAGGAAAAGGAACTTCGTCTTAAACATGAGGCGCGTGTGAGGGACCTGGTGGTCGGTTTTGGCCTCGTACGTCATGAGTTGAGACATGGTCAGGCCGTAGAAGAACTTCTTTCTCAGTCTGCTATTGCCAATGCCTTTGCTACAAGCAGGGCCTGCCGAAAGCATGGCCGCTTTCTTTTTAGAACCATTGGCGTTGAACCTCCTACTTATGGTGCTATTGGAGCGCATGACTCGGACGTTGCATCTCCCATTGATAAGTATCTGCTCCCTCAGGAAGTTTACGTGGCTTTGGCTAGGGATGAGCTTCGAAAGAGGGGCCTACTGGAGAATTTTTTAAGGATAGCTAGTGGTGGTAACGACGATGATACTGCTCCAGATGGTGATTCAAGGAATCTTAGTAATGTCGCCGAAGGTACTCGTGATGGTCCCGGCGAATCTGGTCATGGTTCCGAGGACAATCCTCGTGATGGTTCCGGTTTTTCATAGGATAATTCGTACCCTTTGCCTGCGTATTTTATTGTTTTTCCTTTGTAGCCGTGCCCACGCCATTTTGCTTTATACGCGTGTTTTTCGGCTATCGCATTTCCTGTCCTGTAATTGAACATATATATAGAAAGGATTTGTTTTTGTAAAAATGTTTTTTGCCCCTCCTCGGGACTGTTTTTTGTTTTGAGGAGGTCCCTTGGTTGAGTAATCTACTTGTGTATGCAAGCAAATCAACTACCTTGGGGTTCCATCTTCCTCTATAGGTAGATGTTAATCCCATTTATCGTCCCCTCGGCGCCCGAGGACGTTTACTCCTCGTGGCCGTTGGTAGTAAGCACGAGTGTATCGTCGGCTTATGTAGCCTTGATTCAAAGTGCTCACCGCTATCGGGGTGTCTTGTGGGTAGAGGACCGTGCCATATAACTCGTAGGGCCCTTACGATTTATATGGTCATCGGCTCTGTGCCTGCCATTCGAGGACTTTTTTATTGTTTGGCGTTTTATGCCTTTGGCGTTACAGCCTGTTGGCGTTTTATGCCTTTGGCGTTACAGCCTGTTTGGCGTTTTATGCCTTTGGCGTTACAGCCTTTGCGATGGTGTTGACAGTATTCGGAGTTTGACTTTGGTGAGAATTGCATCAATGAGTGCTATTTTCATTTTATTAAATCTCTTCGGATGTTGCTTACAAATGGAGTTTCCTTCTCAAGCCAAGTGTTTCAAGTGCCTCCCCTCCACTGGGGTTTTCAATCTTTGTCCTTCAAGATTAACCAAACTGTAAGTATCATTAGCAAGCTGTCTTTCAATGACGAACGGACCGACCCAGAAAGGTTCCTGCTGGACGTTGTTGCTTTTGCTTGACTCGCCTGATTGTTCATTCGGAGTCTGGAGGTTGTGTGTTGCTACAAGGAAGTGTTCTCTGTTTTCCGAATGCTGTTTCTCTTCGCTTCTTAGCATCCCAGCTTCAGTGTCAGCTATGAACTTTGCTATACTTTCGTCCGATATCTTCGGGCTCTTGACTTGTTCTGAGCATTCCTTACTTGCTTCTCTTGCTTGCACATCAATTGCATGGCATGCCCGAGCCTCGGTGGAGTCACCTCGGATTTCAGCAATTCCTGTTGGCGTTGGGAACCGAATTTTCTGATGCAAAGTGGATGCAACACCCATGATGCTATGCAACCAAGGTCTACCGACAATGGCATTGTAAGGAGATTCAATGTCCACCACGCAGAATAAAGTTGGATGTTTCTCGCTACCTGCATGAACCGTAATCATTAACTCTCCTCGAGGTACCGATGGCTTTCCATTAAAACCGAATATATTGTAAACCGAAGGCACCAGAGCAGCTTTCTTGCCCTTCATTTTATCAAATGTTTGTCCGAATAGTATGTCCACGGAGCTCCCAGGGTCCACCAATACTTTAGTCATGGCTATCTTCCCCATTTGAAGGGTAATAACCAAAGGGTCATTGTGCATTCCTCCCTCATTGGGGATGTCTGTTGCTGAAAAGAAGATTGGCTGCTTCTGCCATTCCTCCAAGCGAGTCCTCGTGACCACACTGAATATCTCTTGTCCATCCAAGTCCCTTTTGTGGATTCGCCCAGTCTGGATTCCTTCTAGTCCTTTCGTATGAACTATTGAATTACAGGCTCCGAACCTTGGAATATCTCTGTCAATGGTGATTACATAAGCCTCGTGCTTTTGTTCTTCCTTGGGCAGTGGTTGATTAGGAGGTGGTTGTGGCAGCTCTAGTAAGTGCTTGAACTGATCCCTTGCGATAAAGAAGTAGATTTGGTCATGTGCTGTGACACAGTCCTCAGTGGTGTGCCCAAAGAACTTGTGGAATTGGCAGAAGTTTCTCGAATTCTTGGTGTGTTTCGGTTGATTCCCCCTACTGCGAGGATACCTGATTTCGCTGGCAAATTCTGATTGTTCAATGATCCGAAGGCATCTTCGATAGGTACGCAGAGTTTTGGGAGCTTTCGGTCATGGAATGCAGGAAATCCGGGTTTGGTTGTCCCGAATTTTCTGTTGCCCTGTCCTTGCTGATTATTGCTTCCTTCAGGCTCTCCCCGAGGGTTGTTGCCTCGGTTGTCATTGTACTTTCGGTTATCATGGTATTTACCATATCCGAATTTTCCTTCGTTCCCATATCTTCCACTGTCGTCTTGTCTTTCTCGCTTTGTCAGATCTCCGAAGTGTGTATTCGTAGCTTGTCCTCGATCTTCGAGTGATAGGTTATTTATCGAATGAACTTGTTTTAAGATAGTTTCCTTTCCCAATGCTGCTTGCTCCTTTATTTCATCCAAGGTGATTCGTTCCTTTTGATACTTTCGAAGGTCCTTCAGCGTCTCAAGGTTCTTCGAGAAGAGTCTGTCGTATAGAGGATTGTTTTTGTCGAGAGCGTTAAGGAAAGCTCGTACTTTATCCCTTTCCGTGGCTCCATTTCCTACCTCGACACACTGCTCGGTCCACCTGCTTGTTAGGCTTTTGGTTGATTCTCCTGGTCGTTCCCGAATGCTGAATAGTTTCTCTACCCCAGGCTTTGATGAGTTGTTATAGAGGAAGTGTAGTATAAAAACTTTGGAGAGTTCCTCGAAAGATGAGATCGAACCGGCTGCGAGATTGTCATACCAGGCGAGGGCTTCTCCTTTTAAGCTAGAGGGGAAATATTTGCAGAGCACTTCATCTCTGTCGGCGTAGGCCAGAAAAACTCGGAGATACATTTTGACATGTACAGTAGGGTCTCCTGATCCATCGAAGATGGAGGTGAAAGTGGGCATTGTGCATTTTATTGGGATAGGTAATGAAAGGATTTCTGGGCTTAGCGGTGACCGGTTGACATAATTCATAGCTTTAGTGAGTTTTATCCTGTCGCTCGATTGGATTTGGTTATCAAAAATTTCTGCTCGGAGTGCTTTTATTTGCTCCATCATTACTTGTTGTAGGGCTCTTGCCTCGGCATCCTTCTTCGCTGAGTTCCCTTCGGTGAATGTATGCATGCTTGCCTTTGTGTACTCTGGAGGTGCGGTCTTTTTACTTGACACCGTGATCCCGTGACCTTTACTTGCACCCTTAACCTTTGTGTACATTTTAGATTCGGAGGGTTCCTTCGGTCGAGATGCGTTACTTGGACGAGAGTGTCCCTCGCTGCCTCCCTTGTAGTTGGACGCCGATTTTTCCGCCACTTTTTTGTTTGCCTCTGCCAGCTGTTTCTTTAGCTTTCTTATTTTTCTGTTTTTCAAGATTAGCTTTCTAAATTGTTCAGCTCTGGCTGTATTTTCTTCGTTAGGTTGCTGCTCGGGCATTTCATCTTCAGGATCAGATTCTTCGTTCTCATCTTCCTCATTTTCACCATTTTCTTCTGGTATTTGCTGTTGGCGTGGCTCTTCGGTCTCTGGAAATCCTTTTCCCTCGGGACCTAAGTCCTCCATAAACACTTCATCCTCCTGTACGTTTTCTCGATGCTGGACTGTGCTAGCCGCTACCTCGGGAGATAATCCTTTACTGGTCGAGAATCTGGTGTTGTGCTGTCTGGATGATCCAGTACCTTGCCTCGAGGACCCTACTCGCTGCTTCGGAGCGTGTTCCGATTGGGAAGCCATTCTGGATGTGACCTGTCAAGAAACAAAAAACCCGTGAGGTCCAAGGCGGCTAGCGCAGTGTACTTTGTCGGCCATGTAAATCTACTCTGCAACTAATTTTTTCAGACGAAATTGAATGTGTCGTATTTGCCCTTTTTAAGCGTATTCCTAACTGCTTATTTTGTCCTTTAGCCCGAATCATCCCTTTTTCATCTGGGTCTGTTTTTAGAGTTTTATTTCCAAATATAGCACGAAAATGGAAAATCCCCAAAATGAGTTTTCACATATAGCCTGAAATTTAAGAACCCTAAAATGGATTTTTACATATATCATGAGCTTTGAAAACCCTAAAATGGATTCCTATGGATAACATGAGTTTTGAAAACCCTAAAATGGATTTCAGTGTGTAACGAGAGTTTTGAGGACCCTTACAGTGGATTTTTACATATATCATGAGTTTTGAAAACCCTAAAATGGATTTCTAGGATCAGCACGATTTTGCAATTATTTGTGCTCTGCAGTAAAAGGTGTAAAGTGAATATAAATCGGCTTCATCATACCGAGGTTCTTAGAATCCTTTTAATGGATGATTTTATCATCTGATACTATGCTCAAAAAACTCATAAGCATACCAAATCCTTTAAGGTCTTTTGGATGCTTAAGGTATAAGAGCTGTTTTTCAGAAATCTAACTTTCGAAAATCTTTTGAGAAGATTAGAAAGAAATATAACAATCAAAAAATTTGAAAACCCGAAAAGTCACAGGCAAACCCTAAGTTGTTTTAATCATTCCCTGTTTCTAGCGCCAAACTGTACGAGTAGAAAATCTGCATAGGTACTCAGGGTACCACATCCATCAGATCTACTCATACACACAATATTTAGTTGTGGTTCAGTGGTGCGAAGACCTCAAGAACAGCACCGAGGGTGCTTTGAATAGCAATTAAAGACTATATAAAGCAGTAAAGACTAGATGCAAGATGACTTTCTGTGTATTTCTAATGCTGAGATTACATGAATGAAACCCTAAGGAACCAGAGAAGATTACAAACCTAATCTTTCTCTTGCTACTTAGGCTTAACCCAAAGAGAATCCAACCCTTACAACGTTTTCCAAGCTCGCCTTATATAAGCCGAGCTTGGGTGGTTTACAGCTAATAAAGACAAATGACCTAATCGTGGTGGTGTCAGTCCCTGTCGAGTAAGGCGGTTTACACTCTGAGGTTGAATCCTGGGCTTCGGCCATTCGACGTAGTCCGAATCCTTTCCCTCCGAGTCTTTACCTCGCTCGTGTGTAGCTTCCTTTCCGTTATCGGTCCGAGACATCGCTGCTAATCCTTTCGGTGTAGTTCTCTTGGTATGGCTAAGCTTCCCGGATGCGAGACACGTGTTCCGAGGGGTTATACCCCCTACAAGTATGGAAGTAGATGTTGAGTCACCCTTCACCTCAAGGATCCTGTTAACAGCATGAAGAATCGACTCACCTCCGCAGGGGACCCCCACCCCAAACTAATAGTCACTAAGATATCTTTCCATTTTCTTACCAACATGAGAAGCGGCAACTTTAGAGACTATGCGTCTCCGAATAGTACCTACAACAATAAGACGTATACCACCCCCAGGCTTAAGTAAGGGAGTTAGGGGGCTGAAGCTACAAACTCTCCCAATGTCAAAGGACAACCACCTGCAAGCCATATGTTAACCAGTTCGGTTACGGAATTAATGAGCTCATCTGAAACAGCAGCAGCAGACCCACTCAGAGCATCGACAAGATGTTGGGCACGGAGGCCGTCTCTCCCACATGAGGTCCCTTTGGGAAAGCTTTTCAGCTTGTTCAGGACCAAATCCTTAGATGCAATGAAGGATGGTTGCGATATAGGATCTGTAGGTATCAAAGGAGGAGCTGCATATGGATGTTTGGCTTGCAATTCTTCCAAAGTCCCTGAATTAGCCGGAGACACACCATTGGAAGTCAAGGTACGAATAGCCGCTGTATATAAACCATTACTCAGCTTCTTACGACAAAGTCGTATGTTCACTGCCTCCTGATCCTCTTGCGACTTGCCTTGATTTTTTCCCTTGTTCTTTCGTCGTTCTTCTTGAAGAGCAACTTGCTCCTTTAATGCATGGTGAATCAAGGTGACACAACCATTAGGCTCAGACCATTTTTGCAAAGCATGTTGTATAGCCGCAATCTGAGATTTTTTCTTGTTTCCGGATTTTTCTTCCTCATTACTCTTGGGAAAGTAAATTCGAAGAGTGCAAATAGGAAAAAGAAACAGCTGAACCCACAGAGAGATGTCGTTAGGATTATTAACAACCCTCTGAATGACAGCATTAAAGGTTCTAGCAAAGAGAAGCTTGCACTTAGCAGGAATACTAGCGACAGTGCATATTTGGCTCTGTAGAACCTGATCCAATAGCTCAAGATTGACGCTAAGTACCTTATCATCTGCCGCTGCAACCTCTTCATTGTCCACAGCATGTTCAGGAACAGGACAAGGGATTCCATGCACCAAAAATTCCACTCGTTTCCCATTCCATGGAAGACGAATCACTTCTCCGTTATGCCTGCAAGATGTCCTCCATGCATGTATCTTCATACAAGAAGGACATAACCATATTCGCATACTCTGTAAAGTGTTCTCCCAAGCCTTGAACACACCGAAATTGCTGCGGATAAGTTGGCGATACTTCTCTTTACTCTCCTCTGTGGGATAATGCTTATGTTACAAATGTGTGATCAGGGAACCTTGGTTGTACCCCCTACTACCTACACCATTCTTACACCCGTCAAAACCATACAAGGGGCACGTAAATTTACCTGTAGGTGGGTCTCCGGCATCCTGTGGGTTTGTAGCTCATGACTTCCAATGGTGTGGCACCCAGACATGTATTAGCACTTGCAGGAGATTGAATGTTAGTCTCATGAGACGTTTCTGAAGCCTAATAGGGTGTTGTAGGACTTGCAGACAACTAAATGGAGGGGGTTGCCGAGTGTTGGAGGATGCCGCCGTGAGGTAATGTCGAAGCAGAAGATTGAATCAAATGCATGGCTGAGGTTTCTGCATGGCCAGAAGACATCAGAGAGCAGTGTGTTGCAGGATACTTCACCACTGACTTGGAGCCTTCAGCAACAATCATCGTGGAAGGCGACGGTAGACTGGACAATGCATTTTTCCGGACATAGAAACTACGTCCACCTTTTGCAGAAGACCGAAGTGATAAACCACAGGGAGACTTCACTGCAGACGATTGAATGTAGCCTCTGTACGTGGTAGTTACAGGCAATATTGATTTATCAGCAGTTCTAGGCAATACTGATTTATCAGATGGCAGTTTCCCTCGAGAACCGCCATTGCCAATAGTTGCAGCGGCATGAAGAGATGGGTTACGAGAAGACAAACCTGCAGAAGATTGACTCAGTGATTCAATAGCGTTTCCATGTTCAGCTGAGGTGCAGAGGAACGAGTACGAACCATCAGGCACAGGAACAAAGAAAAACCGGCAGCTTCTCAGAACCCTAAATATGGCAGCGGGGGTATTTTCTCTTCAAAAGTTTGGATTTCGGTATTGTTATGAAACTGGGAATGAGGATAGGAAGGCTCGGACAAGATGAATCCCTGGAGAAGAATTGAGTTGATCAACTGAAACCCGAAATCCTTCCCAAGTTTTTTTTTATTAATTTTTTTTTTTTAGGTTTTTATTTTATTTATTTTATTTTTATTATTTTTGTTTTTTTTATCGCTCTTGGTATTTTCTTTGATTTCAGGTTTGGAGTTGTGCTAAAGAAAAGAAAGAAAAGGGAACGAAAAGATCCATAAAGCGAAAAGAAAGAAGATTTTTATTTTTAGTTTTAGTTTTTATATTTTTAGAAGGTGTATTAGGGTTTTATTTTCATTATCTTTGTAATTTTTTATTTTTGGACATTTTTTGTTTTTTTTGGACTTTGGACTTTATTTTTGGGACATTATTTTTTTTAAACCCTAAGGAAGGGTAATTAAATATAAACTGCACAGAGAAGGCAGACGATTACGATATCGTCTCATCCCCTCGGGTTCGTACATTGACACAGGAGTCAGCGGTTCTTCGCCCGTCTGGTACGGGAGGTAAATTTTTATCAACTTGTGAATCCCCTGCAAGCAAGTTTTCTGGACTCCTTCGTATGCATATATGTTGAGGACCTTAATACGGACTTAATTTTCTAGTAAAGGGCAAAGACTGGACCCCAAAGAGATAAGAGTTTGGATTTCATCACCAAATTCTTTTTGCCCGACTCAGGAACACTATCCTAACGCGAACCTAAGCTTTAAAATTGGACTAGCAAGAGACCTATAGGGTAACGAGCTTATTGGACATCTCTTCAAAGAGAGCTTTTGATTCCTATCCTAGCCCAACTTGAGGAGTATTTACCATTCATTGAAAGTCATTAGAGCCGCCTCGTAACCCGAGGAAACGTTTGCCAAAGAGGAAGGGTTATCCAAGCTCCCTAGAGCTTACCCTGCCTCTAATTGACTTTCCTTAATTGGTATTGCTTCAGAGAGATCTGCTACGAAGGGAATCAAATTCTTTTCAAAGAGAATAGAAGCTGGTCTAGAAACAATCTAAGTGGAGCCATCATGCTTTTTGTTTGCTAGAATCAATATGTTTGCGTGGTTGAGTCGGACTTTTGTGTGATTGTTTTCATTCAGGTACCTTTTGTATATATGGGGCCTGGTGCAAATAATAATTGGAATTATTCTCACGGTTATGATCATATCCAACCTAGTTATGGCTATGATCATTACCAACCGTACCCTGGTTGTGAGACACATTTTACTAATTCCAATTATTATTCGCACACTTTTCAGTCAGAGTATGCGAGAGATGATCAATCATATTGTGGTCCATCTGTGTCACTCCTATCTTTAATGGAATAGGTGCAGCAAAATAATAAGAAAATGCAGCAATTTAATGAGCAATTTCTTGGTGTTTCATCTGCATCTCCATCATCACAATCTTCATCTTTGTCTGATAACATTGCTAAGCTCATGCAGATGGAAGAAGAACGTCGTCTCGCCGGAAGTTCTTATTTTTCTTATACTCCTGATATTACTAATGAAACCGTTATAAATAATGAATCAGTGTGTGTTGAGAATAATGATGAACTTGATATTTGTGATGATAGGAATAGAGATACTTTTATGACGTCTGAATTTGACATGTCTTTTCCAACTCCAGATCATATTGATGATTATTCTCCTATTCAAAAGGATGAGTTTTGGACTAGAAATGTTTATTCAGATGATGAAGATGATTTAGAAGAACCTGTTTATACGGAGGATTCTGTTGTCAAGTTTTACAACTCAGAGACAATAGATGGGTCAAATGAATACCTTATAGTCATTTAGATTCTGAAATTCCTGCCACTTTATTGAAAATGATAAGGATCTTGTCATACCAACTGAAGATGGTGTAATTAGTCTAACTTCGGATCGTTCTAATGATCACTCGCCTATTCAAAAGGATGAGGTTATGACTGATGACACTATTATTCTAGATGGTGTGACAAATATGTGTTATGACAATGATGTTTTTGAAGAATGTGCTCATCCAGAGGAAACTGTATTAAAGTCTAATGACTTAGAGGCAGTAGACTCTATCCATAATGTTTCTTTTAAACATCTTTATTGTGAAAACCCTATAGATGCTTTAGACGACGATGATGATGATGATGTAATACCATGTCACATAACCAGTAGAAAAGTCACAATCCCTAGAATTGTTAGCACAACTTTTCCGAAGATTCCTAATTTTGGATTAAAATTGCGTGCCTCTCCTGTATTACTGGACTATTTTGCTTCTCGTGACATCTTACCTGTGCAGGTTTCACCAATTGTTCTCATCCCTTGGGAGCCCCCCGACTCGTTTATTTTTCATATTAATGATATATCCCTTGGGAGCCCCCCGACTCGTGATAATATATATTCTCATGTGCCTGCTCATGTTCATGTTCATCAAGTTGATTCGGTGGATATTGTTAGAGAACCCTTGAATATGGTGTCTTTCGCTAATATTATTTCATCTTTTGAAAGAACTAGGTTTGGGGGTACCTATTCATTTTTGACAGCTTCATTTTTGCTTCAATATCATGCTAATATTCGTGTGAAGTTGTTACTAGAATTGCAGATTGTCGTTTGGACAAATCCCCAGATTTTCAGATTGATAGTGTACGGGGAATCATTCCTGCAAGTCGCGCTGACGACGTTAAAACCAGATGCTTGATGGTAGTCAACCCATCCAACTTTGCTTCACGGGAGTCAACCCACTCGATTATGCTTCATGGGAGTCAACCCATCAGATTTGTATTCTATTCTCTGTCTTTTGTTTTATGTTTTTATTGCATATCATTGTAAGATAGCTTATTATTCATGACTTGACATTGGATAATTCAATTACATTAAGGACAATGTAATTCAAGTGTGGGGTATG
>JAJJMA010279023.1:0-10437 GCA_023529015.1 Papaver nudicaule | reverse complement strand
CTTTGTAGTTTAGATCTAGGGCCGAGACCCTTAATTTAGGAGCCACGTGGGCCTGGGTGTCTCGGCCCGAAGTTTTTTTTATGTGTGGGCCGAAACTTATTAGTTAGCTGGCATTTGATTTTTTATGGTCTCGGCCCAGAAAATTTTGAATATTTCTGGGCCGAGACCCTTAGTTAGGTGGCATTTGATTTTTATGGTCTCGGCTCAGAACAAAAAAATGTCGTGTGAGCCGAAACTTACTCTGTGTCACATACTTAGTTCTTGGTTTGGTTCTAAATTTCATTGTTTGTTTGATATTCATCGGTTTTATGGTACCACAGGAGGAGAGGGGAGGTTACTCCTAGTAATGTAGGACCACTGAATCCCCGAGTCGGCACCAAAAAAATTACGGCTTCGGAAAGGAATAAGACTAAAGTACCGGCTGGGGACGACGAGTTGTTAAGGGCATATATTCTTCCGTCTGGGGGGCCTGTCATCCATGAACCAACAGACATGCCAAGAAGAGGTGGTAGAGAGGAGAAAATCGAAGAGGAACCTGTTTACGAAAATGAACGAGCGCAGAGAAAAGGAAAGAAGCAGGTTCGCACAAAACATAAGGCAAGCAGAAAAGTTCCTACTCATGTTGAACCAGAAGAAGTGGAAGGTGTTGAAGAAGAGGATGAAAAGGGAAGAGTGCGAGGTACACATGTTCCTTCGGACGATAAGTTCTTTGTTCCAGATAACGAATACGACATCGGTCTTCCTCGAGATGGAGGACAAGTACTAATTGGCTACAAGGAGTCTTGGGCCTCCGTGATCTATCGAATGAAAGTATTTGCTCAACTTGTATATGTTTTTTTTGTCTTCTTCTCGATAATTACGTCGTATTGGATTACTTAAACTTATGATGTTTGTAGGATCACAAAGATGTTGTTCGTCTTTTAAGAAATCAGAGCGGCGCTGTCTGGAAGCTAGAGGATGAAATAGAACCTATCCAAATGATCGTACAACAATCTGGTCTATATGAAGTGGTCATTAATAGACAAGAAGAGTATGATATGGCTACATGCTCCGTTGTGACTGAGAGGTTCCAACCAGAGACGTCCACCTTTCAGTTTCCCAAATATGAATTGGGTTTCCCTTTGGATTATCTAAGGAAGATTCTCGGTCTTTCGGTTACTGGAGTGGACCCGTGTGCCGATTATGAGGAGAAGAGTTGGAACCAACTCTATGATTTGGCCAATACGGTTCTTGGTTGGTCTAAAGACAAGTGCGATGAGGAGTTCGAGATCGCCGTTGCAGAGAACCAAAGAACCCCAAAGGAGGTAGTAAAGAAGGGAGTAAAGACGACGGTCAAGAAGCCGGTCAAGAAGATGACCAAGTTCAAGTTGGTTCGTTTGAAGGAGCAGTTCGGAGGAACCAAGAAGAGAGAAGAAACAAGAGAAGAAGAAGAAATAGATGGACATCCGAATCCCTTGCGGCCCTTCACCCCTGCTGAGATCGCTCACCGTGCAGGTGCGTACTTGCTGTACACTATTGGCGCTTATATATTTCCTGACAACACGGGAAATAGGGTGAGCGCACATTATCTGCAATGGTTAACCGATTTGAAGGATACAAGAAAGTACGCTTGGGGTACGGCTACTCTTGCATATCTTGTCGATGGTCTTTCAGCTGCTTCTAGACGCAAAACAGTAAATCTTAGGGGGAACTTCTCCTTATTCCAGGTAAATTTCGACAAGAAACCAAAATTGAATTCATTCACAGAAGAAGTTTCGGCTCAGTTATAAATTCTCATTTCCAAGCCGACACCGTTTCGGCTCAGATACTATTTCTCTTTTCCAAGCCGAGACAGTTTCGGCTCAATATTTCTATAAATTTATAGAGCCGAAATTGTTTATGTTTCTTGTTTTAATCTTGCTTTAATCTTGTTTATGTTATATGGTTTTGTGTGTGTAGGCTTTTATTTATGATCATTTCCAAAGCTTGGTGCCAAAGCAGGAGGACCCTAAAAAAAGCAACGAAAACCCATTGTGGGCCGAAGGTATGCCTACCGCGACTAGATGGGTTTTCGACAAACCGAAGGAACATGGCAAGATCCGAAAATTGCTGGAAATGAGGAGGAAAATCGACAATTTTGACTTTGAACATGTTAAGTTCAATCCGTATGGAATTAGCCCGGAACCGCCATCAATTTCAACCTATTATGGACCAATTCGGTTTCCAGGAGGATGTGTTGTGTACGACCCAAGACGGATTCTACGTCAAATGGGACTAGTACAAACAGTCCCGAGGGAGAGAGAGTATAAGTTTAGGTTGCTGCCGATTACAGGTAGAACTACCGGAACCGTTAGCACTTATAGTAAATGGTAGCCCCAATATAATCCCGTACCGGACTACAAACTCTGGAAAGATATTGATGGTAACCGAATTACAATTGTGGATGCCTTGGATGTTGAGGGTTATCAAGCTGATGCAGTTATGAAAATTGCTATTGATGAGAATGAACAGGATGGTGGATATGCGGCTTGGTATGCTCATCAATCTCATCCTTTGGTCGTTAACTGGGATCAACAAAAAATTTGGGATGCAGCGGAAGCTGAGAGGATTGCGGAAGCTGAGAGGCAGGCTGCCATGGATCGTGGGAAGGTTCCCTCGACTGCGGCAGAATGGAAGAAGGTGGTCAAGTACATGGTAAGTTTTTTCCATTGATTGTGTATGTTTTTTTTTTAAAATGTCGAACTATAGTAACTAATATTGTTAATGATTTTAATGGTATTAGTACACTAAGGGAACCGCTTTGTTGAAGAAATTTGGGGAAACAGTCAGTTGCAAGAAAGGAGGAGCAACGAAGGAAGAGCAACTGAAGTTCAAAGCTGATTTTCAGAATCTCATTGGGAAAGGTGAAGTATCAACTTGGGATACGTCTCCAAAAAGGACCAAAAGGGGTCGTCAACAAGATGAAGGTCCAAGTGAAACAACGGAGAAGGTTCTGAAGATGGTGGTCGAGGAGGAAACAAGAGAGCTCGTTGAGTTAGTCTTTTAAAACAATTATGGTTTATGGTTGGGTGTGTTTTTAAGTACATTTGTAGGTTTATGTTTTCAAGTACATTCGAAGGTTTTACGTGTTCTTAAGTACATTTGAATCGGTTAAATTTAGATTGCGTAATGTTATGCTACAATGAATTTTATGTTTTTAAGTACCTTTGGTGTTTTGAATATAAGTAGAAGATTAAAAAGAACCTCTTTTTTGGCTCCACAGAACCAGTTTCGGCTCACAGGATACATTATAAACCTGGGCCGAAACTGTCTCGGCTCACACGAAAATTTCAACTTCTGGGCCGAAACAACAGGCCTCACTGACCATTTGTTAGACAAGTTTCGACTGGATCGAAATTTAAAACTCTGAGCCGAAACTCGAGTGAGCCGAGATGTTCTTGAGTGGTCAGTTTCGGCTTTCTGGTTTTGGAGTTTTTCTGGGCCGAAATTTCTTCTGGTTTCGAAAAGCGAAGGAAAAATGGTGATTTTTGGTTCTATTTGTTGGATTCAACCTACACAAACAAGATTAATCATGATGGGGAAGGTATACAAGATGGAAACACACCCAACAACCTAATATTGTCGATTTTGGTTTTCAAATCGCCCAAAACCCAAGTTTTTTTTCTTCTACTCAATACCACCATAACCCAAAACTCAAAACTAAAAACCAGATTTTTAAGTTAAGATTTAGTTAAACCTAATTATTTCTACTAATTACTATTATTAGTGCTAATCATAAAATTAAGCTCTAATAAGTCAAAGGGTAGATTAGCATTTAAAAAAATATTTTTTACTAAGCGATAGCCAGATTATGCCCGGGTGACCCTATTTTGGAAATGCTGGGATGCAAATGAATTTTTGGGTAGGTCCAAAATGACGGTTCTTGATTACAGCCATAACACCTCCTTCGTTGGCCATTGGTGCTTGAATTTTCTCTGAATTCAAAATCTTTTACGGTTTTACCCTTTTGATCTAGAGAACAATATTGTTGGATCCTAGGTCACACAAAAGAAAATAAAAAAGGGCAAAAGGATAATAAATTCAAGCCCACGCAAAAGAAATAGAAAGCCCAAAATTAGGCAACAAGCTGAAGCCCAAAACCTGAACCAAAAAAAAGGTTGTTAACAACAATGTGGTCGATTCCGGTTTCGGTCGTGTTTCGTTCGAGGACTGGGTCACTGGGACAAGGTTGTCTCGGTGAGATTTTCGGTGGAATTTCGGAGCATATTTCGGAACCTTGTTTCCCATCTCCTAAGTTCCTAACAATGTATACAAATAGTATGATAGAAATTTATAACAATACCATTCTTACAAGTTCAAACACAGTAGAAACTCACAGTTACATTACTACAACACAATCCATTGAATTACTATACAGAACAAGCAAACTATAGAAACTCACAGCAGAAACTAGAGAAACTACAGAACAAAGCAAACTAGAGCAACTCGCAAATAAAACTCACAGTAGAAACTAGAGAAACTACAGAACAAAGCAAAGAGAAACTCACAATAGAAACTCACAGTAGAAACACATTATCACACTACAATAAATGGTTATTCACTTCTTATTATGCATGCAATTCAAATCCAGATAATTTTAATGGAAATTCAAGACTACAGACAGTACCATGATTTTTGTTTCAAGAAGAATTAGGACTGAAAATCTAAATTACTCCCTCAATTCACAATCCACAACCTAAAAGAAGAAAAAACACCATACAAAGTATAATTTGTTCTTACAATCATAATATGCTCTTTGAAATCAAATTACAGACAATACCGTACAATACAAACATGATAACGCAACCATTCAACCAAACAACAGGTATTATGAGAATCCAAATAACTCTATCATATTTGTATCAATTGATTACAATCATACCTCCTAAACTAAGTAACAAATTTGTAAACCTAATCAACAAAAAAAGAGGAGATTTCATAACAACTAACAACTAGAAAGCAGTATATCAGTAGAAAGAGGAGATTTCATTAGTTATTATCCTTGTAGCAGATATCCCTTGGTTCGATTTTACCTTCACCAGCATCAAACGAAGTGGTAGCGGCTAAGTAGTAGCGACATCAGTAGAAGATAAGAAGAAGAAATAAGACTCGAAAGAGAAAGAGGATAAGGCTGGGGCTTTATCCTTTCTGCGCTCAAATTACTAACTTGTCCCTCATTTCGTTGAATCGGATCGGACCGATTTCGTCCGAATCGACCTAGTTTTCCGTTCCAATTTCGTTTCGTGAATTCCGTTCTTCCCGTCTCGTTAAGGCACCGGGATCCGAATTTTCGGCGAGATTTCGTCCATTTCGGACGAAATCGACCACAATGGTTAACAATATCAATTTCCACCGGAAAGAGAAAATTATTTATATGACCCTGATAATTTTGGTCTTTATTCTTTTAACCCCAGGGTTTTTACAATAATTATACAAATTATTGATATAACCCTATATATTAAAATTACTTTTACTTCAATTTTGGAAAAAAAATAAATATCTCTTGTACTATAATTCAACAATTAACAATTTTTATATATTCCGAAAGCTCTCGATGAGATCTACACAACGAGTACCATTGTCGATATGTTTCGAAGATTTTTTTTTCACGCTACCAGTGATGGTTGTTGTCTTTGTGTGCATAATGTCTTCACATCAAAATTTATAGTGATATCTTGTTTGTTGTTTTCACTATGGATATCTATTTTGCCATGAAACTCAAACTTTTAGAAATCTTGATCGGATTGTGCATATTGTCTTCACTAATTCTGCTATCAAATTCTCACTGAAAGTGTTTATGGTGTTTATTCTTCAACATGATGTGAATAGTATATGCACATATAATTTCTTGGAATTCTAATATACGACTAATAGATGTGAAGAGTATATGCACATCTAATTTTTTTTGGAATTCTAAACTACAACTTATAGATGTAAACACTATATACACATCTATTAGATGTAAAGAGTATATGCACATCTAATTTTTTGGAATTCTAATCTACAACTTGTAGATGTAAAGACTATATGCACATTTATTGGATGTGAAGAGTATATGCACATCTAATTTTTGGAATTCTAAGCTACAACTTGTAGATGTAAAGACTATATGCACATCTAATTTTTTGGAATCATGTATACAATTTTTTTTTTAGGAAACAAAAATTTGATATTCGTATTTATGCTTGTTGTGTAGGACTTTCAAAGAGCTTTCCGAACATATAAATTTTGTTAAATTCCAACGTACGGTTAATGAGATATATTATATTTAAGTTTGATTGACAATTATACCCCTAAAAGATAAAAATTTCTATACTTTATTCAAATGGCCCTAAATATTTCTCTCTTGACCTTCAATATTAAATGAGCCTCATCCTTCTCAAGCCCAGAGTCAAGAGAGTAAGGGAGAGTGAGAAGAGGGTCAAAGGCCAAATTTCCACCAGAAAATTCAGGCAAAAACCAGGGAATTCAAGTCTGTATCTGTTCGAAAAGATGGAATCATAGTACAGATTTTGTGCTTTTGATTGTTGAGTTTTTTTTTGCTTTTTGAGTTATAATGAGATTTTTCTTTTTTTTCTATTTTACAAGCAACTAGTTGCCCATTTAATCATACTTCTCTCAAATCCGCCTCCAGAATGCCATTGCATTCATATTGTTAGATCTTGGTCTCCACTTTTTGTTGATTGCAGTGTCATTTGCATTTTTATGTTATGTTATAATGTTACAGATTTTACCTTGCCATTATTGACTCTTGTATTTTCTTGCTGGTTGAAAGAATAAAGCTTAACCATGTACTACTTGTTTTCCTTTGCCAGTGCAGGCAGTAAAATCTACAACTGCTAGTACTTTTGTGGCTTAGGTTGGACTCAATCTAGGTCGAGTGTTGCAACAGAATAGTGATATGTCACTTGAGACTAGTACCAGTGTTTTGACCGACCTAAGGCAAGTGTTGCAACAGAATAGTGATATGTCACTCGAGACTAGTACCAGTGTTTTGACCGACCTAAGGCAGGAACATAGTAATACTTTGGGATTGAAAAGAAATAACAATTGATTAGAAGTTACAACCTATCAATTAATTGGTTCGCTGATTTAGGGGCTTCAAGAAAATTGACGCCCCTCGATTATTGGTCTCCCAATAGCATTTTTGTTCTCCCCCTATGTAAAAAAATTATTAATACCAAATCTACCCTTTATGTTTAGTGTTTATATAGTTAACTTAACTAAAACAAAATGATAATCAGTGATTAAGCAAAATATAATTATCAAAATTACTTAACACAAAAAAACTCAACTAAATTTTTTTAGTTGAAAATCAGTGAGGTGAGGGAAGAAGAAGAAGAAGAAGAAGAAGAAAGGAAGAAAAAAACCCAATTTTTTTTCCAGAAAACCCAAAATTGATTCACTCAACCAAAATGAGTGAATCAAGCACCGAAATGGAGGTAGAAGTATCCCCTTCCATTGAAGGTAACTTCATTGAAAAACTAGGTCACATTCACTCCATGAAAATCAAAAAACGTAAAACCAGATCAACTTACGGCTGGAATCTGAAGAACAGCTAGCCGTAAGTTAGGGAAGCCATTAAAGCTTCAGATGCAAGACCTAAGTTCACATTAGTAGCCGTTATCTCGATACTATAATTACTAGCCGTAAGTTTAACATAGATCAAACATGAAAAGTGTCGCAAGGTTAGCAGCCGTAAGTGTATGTTAGTGGCCGTAAGTGTACTTACGTTTTATATGTGATTTTATTAAGTAGCCGTAAGTTAAACTGACAACATTTAAGACTGCTTTTGACTGCCAAAAACAAAACAAAAAATCTAATCTTTTTGAAAAAAAACATAAAATTTTATCGCACTGGTCATGGGTGTGCAGGCAGGGCAAACGCAACCTGCACTCGGCATCCTGAAATATACATCCCCTAGATATTGTAAAATCTTTACCCAAACCCAAGCACAAGTTTTCTAAGTGAGCATCAAAGTTTAAACCCACACATTAATGCTTATTTTAACCTATTGGTTTGCGTAATTCTACTTGGGAAGAATGTCTTATTTACATATGTATATGTGTAGAGATTACTAGGATGAATAAAAGTGAACAACACTTGCGTAATTGTTTATAAGGATCCCATGTGTGCTTGCTCAGTGCACACTCACTGTTTGATTGTTTCCTTTGCATCTTTGTCCATCTTTGCTCAGTGAAACTTACGGCTACTAATCAAAATACGTATATAGCCGTAACTAATCTTACGGCTGCTAACTTGTACTTACGGCTGCAAACCTTGCGACACAATTTTTTGATTTACATTGAACTTACGGCTACTAAATATAGTATCGGTATTAGCCGTAAGTAAGTTACGGCCACTAAGATGGACTTACGTCTTGCATCTGAAGCTTTAATGGCTAACCTAACTTACGGCTAGCTGTTCTTCAGATTGCAGCCGTAAGTACTTCTGGTTCACGAATTTTGATTTTTATGGAGTGAATTTGACCTAGTTTTCAATACAAACGAGTGGTTTTAGATGCTTATGTTAGGTGCTCCATTGTTCCACCATTGTTGGTTGCATCCATGATCAAAAAAACCAAAATCAAAAAATGGTGGAGAAAGGGGAAGTAGGAGAGGAGAGGGAAATATTTTGATGTTTTGATTTTTAAAGTTTAGTTTTTTTTTTTTATTATTAAGTATTTTTGTTATAATTAGGTGAGGTATAATTAGGGTGGGATATTAAGATTAATTAAAAGGATAACTTAGACATTTCATGCTTTTTGGACATCTCTTATAAAAGTCGGTGGATATTTGAAGTAAAAGTCAAGGGAAGCCCCTAAATCAGCTATCATTAATTGACCGATTATACGCGGATATGTCCAAGTTGGTCTGGGCGTATCTACAAGCTTACACAAAAACTCAACATTCAACTTCTTTACCAGCTCATTGAAATTCCGAAACTGGTTAGCGAAATCCTTTCTTCCATCTCCTCCTCTGCTGTAATCATTAACATTGATTTGAAAACCGAAGGGTTCGTCGTGTTTACTACTCTTAGAGAGAATCACCTGGAAATCTCCCATGACCACGCCCTTGACTAGTACTGTGTACTTGACACCCTTCTTATCAATGTTGAAGTAAACAAATCCATATGAATCCTTTCTCTGATCGCTAATGATATTCATCCCGTGGAGAATATCCACGGGAAAATCCCGTGTGAAACAAACTCGCCGAATGGACCCCGCCGATCCTGAATGGTGGACCCCGCCGCCGAAATCTAAACGAACGCCAGCCATCGGATCCCTCCACGGGATTTCACACGAGATTTCTCGGCGTACGTATAGAATTACTGTTCTCTGATTCCACACCTCAATTCCAACCTCATCTGAAGGTGGACAAGTCATAATAGTGTCAGAAAAAGCTTCAGATCCTGTAGCAATTAAACGATACCCAGAATTCAAGAACAACGCGTGTACTGTGAACCCAAGTACCCAACTTTATCATGAGCGTTACAAAAATTCGGTCGTGCCATTCTGATCGCAGCCATAACACTTCCCTTCATTGGCCATTGGTGCTCGACTTCTCTGAATTTGAAAGCTTTTACAGTTTTGATTAGTGAACAATAGTGTTGGGTGCTTTTTCTCTACAATACCAGGCCTTCTTATATACCTCATTAATTTGGGGGCGAGCCCATATTTAATGGGGGCGAAGGCGAATCCAAAATAGGGTCATAATGAAGTAATCTCAAAAACCCCTTATACACCATAATTAGGATTAGAGATTGTAATTGGGATTAGCAAATAAATTATTGATTATCAAAAATATTAGATTGTTAATTAGAAAATCATCCTAAGACTAGATAGTTAGCCATTATCACCACCACCTCCATTATAACCACCACCATCTCCATTTCCACCACCATCGCCGCCTCCAATTCCACCCCCCACCACCGCCACCATTTGTCGATGTGTTTTCGAAAATGTTCAAACATGATCCTCAAAGATCAAAACAGTTATGGGAAGACTCACTTCAATGTTAAATTTGTCGAAAATCAACTCAACCCAATTGCTTCGTCCCAGAATCGTCAAAGAAATGACATAATATTGTGACGATTCTCCAAAACTCGTCAAGGTTTAATGATGGTCTATGACGACCCAACGTGTAGAGATGAACAATCGTCAAGTTTTTTGAAGTTCCATGACGATTTAAGAAGTAGATCTAAAATGCCCGAAAATACTGCTTGCTAAATCGTCACACTATGTAATAACACCTTGACGATTTAGCTTTGAGAAGAATCACCCCTCTGCCAAGAAAACAAGTTAAATCGTCATACTATGTTATAAGATCTTGACGACTTAGATTTGACAAAAAACAGTTATGCTCAAATCGTCGTGATTTACATCATGACCATGACGAGTTTAGGTGTATTAACAGCTGT
>JAJJMA010279019.1:0-10880 GCA_023529015.1 Papaver nudicaule | reverse complement strand
TTAGACGCAACAAATCTTCAGACATGCGAATTTCTCTCGAACAAAACCAGAGTGGAATATGCAGAGACTTACAGTTAATTGCATAATCAGGCTTGATTGTCAAAAAAAATAAAAAAAATATCTAGTGCTTTCACCTGATTAGCAAAGCAGATATGCGAATTTGGGACACAAAAGCTTTAGATCTTTTGTTTCTTGGATACATAATGTTTATCTAATTCAATGAACTGTGAATGTAATGAAAGTATGTTTACATTGGAATGAACTGAACTGGGTAGATGTGAATCAAACATACAGTTCTGATTTGGGTTTGTGTGAGGGTGGAAGATGTAAGTCAGGTTACAGTGGGCCGGTTGACTCGTTTGTGACTGATCCTTAGAGCCCTCTGTCAAGCCACGAGATTTCTCAAAAATAATGGTATTCCTATCTGATATAAGTGTATCCTCACTACTTTAGGAACTTAGTTAACCTCAATTTAATTGAGGGAAGAACTCAATTGATTGTTTTTAGGGAAGGATTCCTAGTAAAGGAAATAACTTCCTAAAGAAGGATATATTTCCTAGATAAGGAAGTAGATTCCTAAGAAGTTTGGGAAACCAAACAACTATAAATAGAGGTGTCTAGTTCATAGAGAAGTCACTTAGATTTCTCGAGAGTGATTTCTAGTCACTCTGATTTCTCGTTTGAGAATCTAGAGAGAAAGATTGTGAGGTGATCACTAGAGGTGTTGCAAAAGCAAGCTTAGCAAACAATTTAGGGTTTAAATTATTTAGAGAGATTGTGAGCATGAAACAGATAATTGTAACAGTTTACTTGTTCATAATCTAGAGATACTTTTCTTCGAATTGGTTCTCGTGTTCCTTATTTTCGTCTATTGTTATTTTGAATTCGGCCCTAATAACTCTAGTCATCAAGACTACGGAGATCATACGTATAAAGTTGGTATCAGATCCAGGTTAGATTCTTAGGGAAGTACTGTGGTTTATGGTCTTCACTAGATCTCTCTACAAGAAACTTGGTGAGTTATTCGAAAGGCATGAAAACGGTAAGAGGACAAGAAGACCTAGGATGAAGACATGTGAAGAACCTAAGGTTGATGGAACTCCAATGACTACGAGGAGAAGGTAGTTACGCTACAAAAATATATGAAGTCAATTCAAGATATTCTTAAAGAATTGAAGGAATGTATTCTTTCCAATATACGCCTAAGCCAAAGACAAAGAAGAGTAAGACTCCATCTGTGGCTTCAGAAGGTGGGGAAGAAGAAGAAGAACAAGAGGATGAGGAAGACGAAGATTTAAAGGATGAAGAAGATGAGACTCCTAAAGAACCTAAAGAAACCAAACCTCTTGGTCAAAGTAGTTAATATCGTGTATCGGTATCGTATCGGCTAAGGACGATACACCTATACAAAAGATAATATCGGATATAATCGGGGATACATAAACAACCTCATAATTTCAATTATTTCAAGTTTATCTACATATCACTAGTTTAAGTACTTTCATAAGATTATCAACGGTGAATGTAAAGGTATATAATATCAAAATCCATAATTAGTACATAAATAACACCATGTCATCCCCTAAAGCTACGATGATCAATAAACAGTTAAGTAGGGCGATATAATTTCAGTTTATGACTTGGAAGCATCAATGGTTAAGATGAAAACTTTAGTTTTAGTTTTTATGAATCGACGCTTTAGGCGACATAATAGACTAACAACAAACAACAATGATGACTAGGGTATTTCGAAAAAAAAATATTAAAAAAATATCTACGAATTTACCCTTGTTGATTTTATCCATGTATCAGTAAAATCTATATATCGGTATGTATCGGGCGATACGAACGATTTTATCGGCTGATCTTTGTATCGGGGATATTTTGGGTATCGTACAGGTCCAAAGGGGATACATGATATATCAGGATAATATCGGGCGATACAAACGATATTAACTACATTGCTCTTGGTAAAAAACAGAGTAATAATCTGAAAATCGATTTCCGTGTTGAAATTCCATACTTTGATGGGAGAATCGATGTAGAGAAATTAGATGATTGGATAGAGCGTCTAGAGACGTATTTTTCCTTTGACAAGTTCAATTCAGGGAAAAAGATTGTTTGTGCGACATTAAAGCTTCAAAAGCATGCTTTAATATGGTGGAAAGCTTATAGAAGACAGAACCAAGGAGCATTATCGTGGAAGAAGTTCAAGGAAGTCATAAGGAAACAGTTTTATCCGGTTGACAACCTTGAGGAAAGATGGTTCAAGTGGTTCAACTTGAAGCAAGATTACAACCAATCCGTGCAAGAATATACTTCGGAATTTCAAAACCAAGCTATGGTTGTAGATTTAAACCTTGGAGATAATGCAACATATATAAAGTATATCTCTGGGCTCCGTGAGTATATACGAAAGGAGTTGAATATGTTTTCAGTCGATACTATCACTGAAGCAAGCATAAAAGCTTATGCCATTGAAGGCAGGCTTAAGAAATCTGGCTCGAAGGGAAATCCTAAGGGAAAATATGGAGGTTCCGCCGTTGAAGAAGATGAAAGAAGCAACGAAGAAGGGAAGTTCAACGACATAGGAGGTTTGATTTGGCACATATTGCAAACAAATCGGGCATATTGTAGACAATTGCTGGGAGAAGCATCTTCATCTAAATCCAAAAGGGGTGCAGAAGAGAGAAGCTAAGAAGACAACACTAGTCGCTCAAACTGCAAAAGAAGTCCAAGGGCTAACAAAACCTATTTCACCGCTTTCTATGATGACAGGCGCAATGGAATGACCTACTAAAGATGATCATAGGGAACGAATCTTCATAGTAAAGATGCATGTTAAGACATTACTGGTTGATGTTGTTATTAACCCAGGAAGTCAGTAGAATTTACTTTCAAATTCTTTGGTAGAAAAGTTAGGTTTGAAGACATTCAAACATCCAACACCATATCCGTTAGGGTGGCTTCAAAAGGAAGGAGGATTACAAGTTACGCAACAATGCACGTTCATTTTTGCTCTTGGTGAGTCCTACATTGACGAGGTTACATGCGACGTAGTTCCATTGGAAGTTTGTCAGGTTATATTGGTAGCCCTTACTTATGGGATTGATATGCAACTCTACATAGAAGGGAGAAAAAGTATACCTTTACCAAAGATGAGAAGACTTTGTAATACGAGCTATAGACACTCATCTCAAGGGAGCAAGCTTGATTACAACAACTCAGGCTAAGCGGTTGGTGAATGCTAGTATGAAATTTATTCTACTTGCGAACCGTTCTCTTGAGGAGAAGCCGAGTAGAGTTTGGTTGGAGAATCTAACCAAACGACAAGAAGACAACCTAAGAAGATTGAAGCGGTTTGATCCACCATTATCAAATAGAGGCGATAAGATGATTTTGCCATGAGCGGGAGACTTTTGGTTTGATCGAAAAGAACCACTTAAAGAGAATTGCATTATGGAGCTAAAGACACGACGGAGAGAGAATAAGACTTTCCAAATTAGACGTCAAGGTCAAGTTTTAAGCAACGCGAGATGGTTCAAGAGGGAGAAAGGAACTCATGAGTTCCCTAATCTCCATTTCTAACTTTCACAGGAGTTCAAGTTCTTAAAGGGGGGGCCCATGATACAAGAGTATCCTCACTACTTTAGGAACTTAGTTAACCTCAAATTAATTGAGGGAAAAACTCTATTTTGGGAAGGAAACCTATATGGAGTATGATTGTTTTTAGGGAAGGATTCCTAGTAAATGAAATAACTTCCTAAAGAAGGATATATTTCCTAGATAAGGAATTGATTCCTAAGAGGTTTGGGAAACCAAACCACTATAAATAGAGGTGTCTAGTTCATAGATAAGTCACTCAGATTTCTCGAGAGAGATTTCTAGTCACTCTGATTTCTCGTTTGAGAATCTAGAGAGGAAGCTTGTGAGGTAATCACTAGAGGTGTTGCAAAAGCAAGATTAGGAAACAATTTAGGATTTAAATTGTTTGGAGAGATTGTGAGCGTGAAAGAGATAATTGTAATAGTTTTCTTGTTCATAATCTAGAGAAGACACTTTTCTTTGAATTTGTTCTCGTGTTCCCTATTTTCGTATATTGTTTATGTTGAATTCGGCCCTAATAACTCTAGTCATCAAGAGTACGGAGATCATACGTATCACTATCATATAATCTTAGGATATGGATTATATAAATGGTATATTTCCACTGTGGTAAAATTACATGTGACTTGCCACCATAGCTCTTGGGTGTCTGTTGGCAAGAAGAGCCCAACAATACAAGCTAGTGGGTGTTATGAGCACATACTTTTGATCAGGTACAATGGCATGTAATACCATGTGGTGGCTATGAATGTTAGCTTGTGAACTTGTATAAATAGCCTTCTTCAGGCTAATGTTTTTTTTTATTATTCCATTTCTTAAACTCTAATAAGAAATATCTTATTCTCTCTTATACACTTATTTACGTGAGACAATTGCTTAACAGTTAGTGCCTAACTAGTATAATTAGGAGCTTAATTAGCATACATTATCAATCACGAATTGCTCGTATCATTAACTAACGACAAACTATGGAACACAAAGATACACACATCGAATGAATTATGGAGAAGTGTTTTCGATTGTCTTTTATCTATCATCTATTGTTATTGTTTAGCTAGCTGCTGATGTATATAACTTGTTTTATAATGTCTCACTTAGTTTATTGTTTTGACTATGAAGGAAAATACCAAGGAGTTAATGGTGCATCTTGAGAACAAATTCTTTTCCTCTTATCAATAAAGGTAATAACTTGGTAACTGGTAAATTCCGATGTTACCTTGTTTCAAGTTTGGTCTTATAATATATTAGTAGCTAATCTCTATTATTCCTTTTAATTAAACGAATAAGTAAGTTTTGGAACATTTCACCATGTATGCACTACTGCCAACGACATGTGCAACCCAATGTTAGTTTCAACCTTTATTCCAGTAGTTCGTAAATGTTGTTAGTCCGGGTACCAGAAGTACTAGACTGCAATAATATGGAACATAATCATATGGACGTGGTTTTGAAAGAGATCTGTATAATCAACGAATTTACGCATACCAGTACTATGGTAAGTCAACTCATTTGCGTACTCCTCTATGAGCTCTTGTAGAAGTCATAAAAAAGGCAGATCCAATAATATTAAAATTCCAAGTTGCTCGACATATTTTTGCCTAAGGCTGATATGGTCCAAGTTGATATGGTAGCGTGGTTACCAAAACTAGTGGGATAACAGTATAATTGAGATGATTGAAAATAATTGTATGGAGAATTATCGTTCATATATCCCTGCTAGTTTTACAATACTAGCTAGGAGTCTTGAAGAACTCTTGAGTAGAAAACTAAAGGTTTTATGTATGTTTCTTTTTGAATGTTAAGTATATTTATCCATCAATGATGAAGGTATAGGCCAAGATGACTGTACCTAGTAAACATTAAGGTAGTGCTCGATCTCTTGTTTGATCACTCTAGTAGAGTTCAGATAAGAAAACAGTGCATCCTATAAAGGTAGCGCGAGATAATTTCCTTTGTTGCCTACCATTTTTCATGATGAATTAAAAGCTTTCAGTTAGAACTTATAGATCTTGTAATGTCAATATCTCAAATCAGTAATGATATGTACATGGTTTGGCTAAGGTAGGTTTTGCATACCTTCCAGTAGTAACGATGCTAAGAGAGTGGATGTATCCCTCATCCTCTTGTGCGAAGGAAATAACCACATGTTATTAAGAAACCACCATACACAATGGATGGAGCGATACATTGGTGGTAGACATGTCTCTCTGGAAAACACAAGATTCGGGTTTGAAATGTTTGTCGGACACAAACGTTACAATGAACTTAGCTGCAGTTTATGGATATTTATGTTGATTGTCTTTAAAGCAACTTTGTACAGATTTTGTATCACATTACATAAAGTGGTATTGTGGTACATGGTTTTATCCCATTCACCTCAAAGGTGACTTACTCGTTTAGACTGTTCTGGATTCTAGTTAGAACTGATTTCGGGCTTTGGATGGTTAAAGTTGCGGAGTCCAGTTGACAACGTTGTATGATCATCAAAGTATAGTCATTTGTAGGCGCTCCAATAGAGTTTTAATTGTATGCTTGTTTCTTTTGGTTAATCATTTATATCACCTTTAGATTTAATATATTTGTGTCATACTACTTGCTAGCTTCATGCAAGTGAGACTAGCTGCGAGATGTCTTACATATTATGATGTCTCCTACGACCAATAATTCTACAGATTAGTAGATCACCTAAGACCCGAAGTTTTGCTAGACATTTTTCTGTCTCTGAAGGAAGAAAATTGTCGTTAGGTAAGTGTTTAATTCTCATTGGTAAAGACCAATGTCGATACTCGGTGTAAGAGATTTTTGAATCTTCGATACAGGGTATATGAGATTTATGAATCTTCAAAGCACCGCTGGTTAGCGTTACCAGTTAAATGCTTCTATATGCACTTTGCCTGAAATGTATTATGTGCGTAAATTGATGTCCCAGTTGGGTAAATTATAACTATCATAATATATAGCGCAATTCTAATTTAGAATTTTTGTAATAAATCGTACCATCGAAGGTGGAGAAATGCGAAACGGAAAACACAATGTTTAAACCAACATTATTTGAAATCAGTGACATGAAATACAATGTTTGTGCACTTGAAGTGTATTAAATATTGGTAGATGTATCAGTCGCCTCTGAAAGGATGTTAAACAAATATTGAGTTGAGTTGACATCTTGATGTATCGGTGTCACAAAATATTCATTTGAAAGAGAATGATATTTTCATCGATTCTGAAAATGACGAGTTTTGGTTAATTACACCAGACCAATTGCACTTACTTTATTTCTAGTTTATATATTTTAAGTAATTGTTGTACTTTACTTTGTAATATAGATACTGTTAATTGCAAATTTCTAGTTTGTGCCAGTTGCCCATTGTGAATGAGAAACTTGTACACTTGTTTCTCTTGAACTGCTTTTATGAGATTTTAACGATTAAGGTTGCATATTATCATTCTCAACATCCAATCTCCACCTAGATGAGTAGAAAATACGAAAATGAATTTTCTGTTGATGAAACAGTTATCCTACCAACAGGGGGAGAAAATCGTCGACGATATTGGTAAAGACCATTTTTTTCTTATCTTGATTCTCACACCATTTAAGGTCTAAGGTGTTGGAGATTACTCTGTTGCCATGTTTGGGAAGAGTATGTTTGCTTGAAACTTCCGACACAAATTAATGTCCTTGCAATGCATGCCGTGAAAATTGCAGCGATTGTTTTCGTCTAAGATAACGCCTAAGGCGTTGACGACAAAATTAGTAACTCTTATATGAGGAAAGCCAATATATCAAGTTGTAGTGCTCCAGTTAAGGACGCAGATAATGCTCCGGGTGATCCAATAACGATCCATATTCTCTGAGTTGTATTATATTTTCTAAAGAGGAGGATATATATACAAAGAAATTTGGTACCAATGGATTAGAAGATCCATATATTGCCGATAATTATGTGAAAATCGTTAGTGACTAGGTGTTGATAAGTTTCTAGAGTAGCTACTGAAATTGGAATCTCTTTTGCTAGGAAATAACGAAGGAAAATCGACAAGGTATGTGATTGGATGATAAGGATAAAATCAACCATATCTAATTGATCTCTCACAAATGCATTTTAGAATGGTAGTCCCGACACCTATAAATGTGAACCCAGTTGGTTGCAAATGGTAGTCTGTTAGGAATGCACTGAGGGAAACAGGGTCGCTAAACCTCTAGCGCCACTCTTCACACCTAGAATTGTGAACCCAGTTGGTTGTTAATCAGTGTTAGAAGAGACAATATGCAAAACATTGTTGTTTGTTATACATTGCGCTCTTGGCAAGATGTTCCAAAAAATACCTGGTTAAACTGTTTGGTGGACTTGAGGTACTCGACATTCAACCTTTTGTAATTATTGTATGTCTATATTGATATAAATTTTGAAAGAAACTCTTGACTTGCTAAATTTATATGTCTGTTGAAGACATAAGTATTTGTTATTGAGGATAGCATTATTTCAAGCTTTTTGAAAAGACCTCACAAGCTAAATATGCTTATCGAAAGAATTTGAGATACAAAATCTCAAAACAATGCCTCAACATGTTGTGGGCATCGTAAAAATTTGTTCATTATCTCGACCTAGAAGTCTTGACATGTTTAAATGAACCAGTTATACTATTATAATTGTGTGATCTATTTTTTTTTTGAAAAATGACTAGATTTCATTTTAGTAAAAGAGGTGATACACTTTGTGGTTTCTGTTACACATAGAAGTGTAATAGCTGAAATGTGTTACCCATACCCGACATTTGGCTTGAGGTAATCTTGATGGCCTTGATTTACTCATCACTGTTATATAGACATTGGTCCAAATATTATCTTCGTGGTACCATTAAATTTGATTTTGCATCATTAAATGTCTCCCACAAACAAGAACTAATAATACATCTCAGTTTTAGTTTCTGCAGATTTGTTAGGGCAACAATATTTTATAATGATCTTTTTAAGCAGAAATTCACTCGCTTGAAGCTAGTATATAATAAATGACAGAGTGAGATCCATCAAATCAGTCATCGAGAAATTGCACAAAAGAGCTCAACCCGAGTTCATAAACAAATGAGCTATATACTGACAACAATTTTTCTAGACGATGCTTTGGGATCTGCTTATCGCATTTTGGTGCCCTACAAATAGAATCAACTGAGATGATTCCTCTTTAGAGGGAGTAAATCTGTATAAGGCTATGAATATTGGGTATTATAGACTTTACGCGTTGTACTCTTTTACCTAATTCAAGGTTTTGTCCCACTGTTTTTTTTTTCTCGTCAAAGTTTTAATGAGGCAACTTATGCGAGTCCAGTGCTATCCAAGGTTTGGATATTGTACTTTTTTTCCTTCGTTCTGGTTTCCGAATAAGGTTTTGACGAGACATATATATGCACATCCAATATTATTCAAAGCTTTTCGTAAATCATGCCCATGTTTTTCCAGCGTTCAGATTTTGGCCCTTAGGGTTTTCCCCGACGGGGTTTTTAAATGAAGCTATACTCTTAGAATAATGATTATTCTAAGAATGAGTTCTTCAAGAATTCATATTAGGCATTCTACATCTTTTTCCACTCGTTCAGGTTTTTCCCTGTGGGGTTTTCCCAACACGGTTTTGATGAGAGAACATATGCGTGTTAAACAACATCTTTGCAAAGGTTAAGTGTCCAGGTTTTGTCCCAAGTGGTTTTTTCCTGACACAGGAGTACAGGCTTTGTCCCGAGTGGTTTCCCTGGTGCAGTTTTAACGAAAATGAGATTTACGACGACAATCCTCGTTCTCGGAATCGTACTCTTTGTCTTCGATCTGTCTTTAGCCTGAAGATATTTTCTGGAGAAGTTTTTAATGAGGCAACGTTATTGGAGAGTGGATATCCAAGGGGGAGTATCGTATAATCTTAGGATATGGATTATATAAATTATGTATATCCACTGTGGTAAAATTACTTGTGACTTGCTATTAGCCCTGACACAAGTGGCCTAGCAAATGTAGCTTCATTAGTCCGACAAGGAAGCGACATTAGGCGAAGACAAGGAAGGCCATTTGACATGCATATGACATGCACATGACATTGATTGGTCAATGTCAAGTGTCCGAGGATTTTGAGTTGGCCCAGCTCAAGTAAGCATTCAAGGACATGGAAAAGGTCAAGAGAATGACCTTAGCATTAGGCCAAAGCTTGGCCAAGGCTTTGGTAATGCATAAGAGGCAATGGCGCAACCAAACGCGTTATTGCAAGTCAAGTACTCGGCCAAAGGAAGCAATGAAGCTTTAGGCTTGTGGGCCAAAGCTATGCATCATCTTAGAAGGTAAAATGGCATGTATGGACGCTGGTTGTAGCGTCCAAAATAGTGCAGCACATGGCCTTGACAGAAATGGCGCAACATGGCTTGGAAATGGCCCATATGAGCGGTTATAAGTTGGTTACGGCTTGGCATTGCGTGGCATGAGTAGGAGGACGTAAGGAACAGTTATAAAGCAAGTTTATAACTGTGTTTGGCCCTGGAAATCATCAAGGACAAGTGGAGCAACATTAGGCCAACAGCACATAGGCCAAACAGTTGCAGGATGCGGTTTTGACGGTTACAGGAACTACCTATGGACACTTGGCTGTCCATGGCTTGTGCAGCGGTTGCACACAGTTTTGGTCGGTTTTCTACTGTATAAATGAGTGTAAAGCTTTGTAAATCAGTAGGAATAGAGAGAGGGATCAGTAGGAAAAAATCCCATAGGCTTAGATAGTGAGTTTTAGGCCATTGTAGGGAGTTTGGCATCACTTGGGAAGTGATGGCCTTTTGTAGCCCAGATTTGGGTGAGTTTTGTATTCTTCCTTGAAGTAATGAATTAAGTTGTTGCTTCTAAATATGTGTTCTTGAATGGTGTTGATCTTGTGTGGAATTTGTAGCATGGCAAAGCCTTAGTGTAGTATGTGATGCACTAAAGGAATGAGAGAAAATGAAGAAAGACTTTCGTTGCCAATCTTTGATGATTGTGGGTGCACTTGAATTGAGCAAGTGTGTAAGGCTGAGCATTGATGGGTGAAGCTTGATTCACTGAACCATTAGTGTTGCCGGGTCATTCCTTAGCCAAAATTGATTGACGCAATTTGGGGGTGTGACACTTGCCACCATAGCTTTTGGGTGTTCGTTGGCATAATTAGCCCAACAACACAAGTTAGTGGGTGTTGTGACTAAATACTTTTGATCAGGTACAATGACATGTAATACCATGTGGTGGCTATGAATGTTAGCTTGTGAACTAG
>JAJJMA010278998.1:0-23306 GCA_023529015.1 Papaver nudicaule | reverse complement strand
TCAAGAATTGACTTTTGACACCTAAAACTGACAACTAGCTTGACATACCAACGCTAGTGGGTTTGACCGGACAATGCCTAACAGTCCATCTAACGGTTCTCAATGTGTCAATAAGATAAAGATTATCTCTGGTCTGTTGGATCTCTATCTTGAAGTGTTTTTGAGCTAACAAAACACTTGGCAGATAAATGATAAAAGATTTCCAATTGAGATAAATCTAAGTTACTTGGTTTGCAAGTTAGGGTTTCCTAAACTTGTGTAACAAGAAACTAGTTGCTTTATTCAAAAGCAACCTATCTTGTTGAGTGTTATCAATAGAGGTGCCTAAGGATGAAAACCGCAAGCATCAAGCATACGTGAAGATTCCTTTTGGAGAGATCGTAAAACTCTTTTCACTTCGGTGAATGCTTGTTGTGGTATAGTCATCCTCTATTAGGTAGCAGTTCCTCTTGGGATTTTACCTACGACTATAAAGACTTCTCTTGAGAGTTGGGAAGCACAGGTAGGAGATTGAGACCTTAGTAGTTGAAATCGGAGTAACCTGTAACCTTGGTAACCTGATCACGTTCTTGTCTATTCTACGGTCCTTCTCTTATGATATATATGCCATTCATGAACTGATACGTTACATACAGGGTTTCGAAAGGAAGCAACGCACAGCTGCACTCGGTGTTGTAAGACCTAGTTAGCTCCAGTTGTATAAGTTTCTTAAGTGATTCTTCTTTTACAACTGAGGTAGAGACAAGTTGGGCATAGTTTAGTCGGTTTACTTGTCAGCCCCCGCTTGTAAGTAGATTTCCGTATGACCTGGAGCAATCCGAAGGAAGTCACTTTGTGTATGTCAAACTGATAGAGGACAGTTCAAACATACAATCGATAATTGAGGTTGCAAAGCCGGGATTGTTGACACAAGCCTTTAACTGCGGTTAAAGCAACTCCTAGGCATGTAAAGGACGTCAGCTAGGGGAATCAAGTGCGTGATGATCTGTGGGGGATCTAGAGACGTAAGGAGTGCGACAGTAGCCAGTTCGCTTGGAGGGTTGGAATTGGTCTCTGCTAAATCCCAGACCGAAGTCTTATAGTAGGCTAGTGTTTATAGGCAGTTTGTACTGTGCGGTGTTCAATCTGGACGAGGTCCCGAGGTTTTTCTACAGGTTGTAGTTTCCTCGTTAAAAAAATCTCTGGTGTCATGTGTGCTTTACTTTCCGCATTATATTCTCTGATTATATAAGTAAAGCAAACACAAGAAGTACGTTATTAATAAACCTGATTGTTGTCCTCAATCCATCCATTGGATTTACCAAGACCCTGTCTTGCGTTGGATTGATCTTTTGAGATCCAAACTCAGGTTAACGGATCTGGATATTGATTTTTGAGATCGTCCAGATCTGACCATATGTCTCACGAGCCCAAACGAAAAGTGGGTTGTATTTCGGTACCCCTGCTTTTTCAAAGTTAAACCCTAATCTGAATGGCGGACGGTTCCCGAACTGTATGTGAACAGAAACTTAGGAAAACTCCTGAGTTCCAAAGTGTCATTTTGTACGCGTACCTACGTGAACCTCAAAATCGATACTTTTGGATGTAATTCAGATGGACGGTTTGCAAACCGTCCCAAGTGAATATTCTCTGGATTTAAACTTGGGTTAAACTCTGAACTCTTTTATCTCTTAGTTGGACTTGGTTATCACGAAATATCTTCTGTAGTCCATCTAACGGTTCTCTATGTGTCAATAAGATAAAGATTATCTCTGGTCTGTTGGATCTCTTTCTTGAAGTGTTTTTGAGCTAACAAAACACTTGGCAGATAAATGATAAAAGATTTTCAATTGAGATAAATCTAGGTTACTTGGTTTGCAAGTTAGGGTTTCCTAAACTTGTGTAACAAGAAACTAGTTGCTTTATTCAAAAGCAACCTATCTTGTTGAGTGTTATAAATAGAGGTGCCTAAGGACGAAAACCGCAAGCATCAAGCATACGTGAAGATTCCTTTTGGAGAGATCGTAAAACTCTTTTCACTTCGGTGAATGCTTGTTGTGGTATAGTCATCCTCTATTAGGTAGCAGTTCCTCTTGGGATTTACCTACGACTATAAAGACTTCTCTTGAGAGTTGGGAAGCACATGTAGGAGATTGAGACCTTAGTGGTTGAAATCGGAGTAACCTGTAACCTTGGTAACCTGATCACGTTCTTGTCTATTCTACGGTCCTTCTCTTCTGATATAAGGCCATTCAAAAACTGATACGTTACACACAGGGTTTCGAAAGGAAGCAACGCACGGCTGCACTCGGTGTTGTAAGACCTAGTTAGCTCTAGTTGTATAAGTTTCTTAAGTGATTCTTCGTTTACAACTGAGGTAGAGACAAGTTGGGCATAGTTTACTCGGTTTACTTGTCAGCCCCCGCTTGTAAGTAGATTTCCATATGACCTGGAGCAATACGAAGGAAGTCACTTTGTGTATGTCAAACTGATAGAGGACTGTTCAAACATTCAGTCGATAATTGAGGTTGCAAAGCCGGAATTGTTGACACAAGCCTTTAACAACGGTTAAAGCAACTCCTAGGCCTGTAAAGGACGTCATCTAGGGAAATCAAGTGCGTGACGATCTGTGGGGGATCTAGAGACGTAAGGAGTGCGACAGTAGCCAGTTCGCTTGGAGGGCTGGAATTGGTCTCTGCTACATCCCAGACCGAAGTCTTATAGTAGGCTAAGACAGTTTGTACTATGCGGTGTTCAATCTGGACGAGGTCCCGAGGTTTTTCTATAGGTTGTAGTTTCCTCGTTAAAAAAATCTCTGATGTCTTGTGTGCTTTACTTTCCGCATTATATTCTCTGATTATATAACTAATGCAAACACAAGAAGTATGTTATTAATAAACCCGATCGTTGTCCTCAATCCATCCATTGGATTTACCAAGACCCTGTCTTGCGTTGGACTGATCCTTGTGATCCAAACTCAGGTTAACGGATCTGGATATTGATTTTTGAGATCGTCCAGATCTGACCATAAGTCTCACGAGCCCAAACGAAAAGTTGGTTGTATTTCGGTACCCCTGCTTTTTCACATTTGCAACTCATTTGCTATATATATATATATATATAAATATATATATATATATATATTTTTTTTTGCTTTATACGGAGGGATTGTAATAACATAGCGGATAAGTTAGCTCAGTTTTTAAACAGATATGTGAATGTTAGTATAAACTCGGTTATTTGGATAGCCAAAGGAAGGCAATATGGCAAGATAAGCTATATATCCCTAACAATGTAAATACTTCCAAATGAATTTCCTTTATCATCAAAACTAAAATAAAAATACAAACATTATTATACACATATGTATGCTTATCCATTTACTATATTTAGATTTTCGCCAATTTAGTAGTGTTATTGAGACGTCCAATTCATAATATTTATATTTTAGTATTAAATATCATTAATTTCATAATGTGTATGCGTTTTGTTGATTTTGACAACTTATCGCGTCCGCATCCATGTCATATTCACGCATCCTCGTGTCAGTGCAACCCAAGTTGTAATTGTATTTATCTCTATGAGCTTAAATATTATTTATTTACCATCCAAAAAAAAAAGTTAATTCGTGTGTATAAAAAAGAAAGGAGTCCCACTAGTTTACTTTGCTCATTTTCTATAGCGGAAAATCTGATTTGCTCAGGTGACATGACGAATGCTCGAAAACTACCTTGTTCCACTTGAAGTGCTCTACTTAGAGCAAGCATTATGGTGCACCTTTAGGATGAATAGTAGGTAAAAATGCATACAATCTATGCAAAAGTCCTACAACAAATTAAAACTTGGTTTACATCTCTATGTCGTTTTTACTAGGCGGACACTGAATGACCGCACCGGGCGGCCTCTCAGTAGGCGCTAGCGGCCATTGAGTGTACGCCCAAAAATGGACGCTCACTCAGTGGATGCCCCTCGATTTGTATATGTGTTTGACTCAGTGGCCGCCCATCTCCACCACCATTTCTCAACGGTAATATCAACCAACGGTAAAAAATATAGTCGTTGTGGATTTTCTCTATAAAACCAACCCAACCTTCTCAACTAAAAATTCATCCCAATTAATTCCATTTTCTTTGATTTTTCATTCTAGCTCTCACTCACTCAAAGTCTTTCACTTTTCATGAATATGGTGCTCAATTTCACAGCCGAAGAAGATGTTGCTCTTACAAATGCTTATATAAATATAGCTATGGACGGTGTTATTGGTTTATCTCAAACAAAATCAGTTTTCTGGGAAAGGATTCTTAATGTCTTTGATGCAGCTACCCAAAATCCGAACGAGAGATAATGGAAATCAATGAGAGCTAGATTTAGGACCATCAAGAAAGAGGTTCGCATATTCTTCTCAGTTGTTGCTACACTTCATCGTCAAAACATGAACGCTTCACACGAGGACTTGGTGAGTTATTCAAGAAAATTATTGTAAGTTGAAGTGAACATATAGGTTATTATTTAATAATTTACTATATTTAATTTGGATTGCGTAGACTCGAGATGGCCGAACATCAATTCCAAAGTCAATATGGTGGACCATTTAAGTTCGATGAGGCGTATGAACTACTCAGAGGATCTGTTCCCGGATTTTATTATGTTCATATTGACTAATTTTATGATTCTGCATGATGTAACTTAGATTTAATCTTGATGTCCGATGTAAGTTAGATTCAATTCTTCCGCACGATGTATTTTGGATTCCGATGTAATGCAATTTAGATTTTCATTATTAATAAGTGTTATTACAATACACTAAACTTATTTAAAAGCTAAGTTGCACTCCTTTAAACCAATAGGCCACCCCATTGGACGAGTTGGGTCTCGTGTGAGGGATTAATAAAGTGATATACCCACAAAACCATTACCACCACTTTTTAAACCTCATCTTCGGATAAGGTCCTCCAGTAATTTTCTTCATCTTCCGATGTGGTACCTAATAACCTGTCATCCTCTACGTCATCATCAGAAAAGCAGTATGGAGGATCTGCACTGTGCAGTTCAAGGTTCATCCAAGAAATTTTTTCCATGAAGATTAGATAGCAGTTGTAGTATTCAAACGGCTTTCCATGTTTATTTGCATAAGTGTCTCCCGCCATCCTCTCCTCAAACAAGAGTATTTTACTGGTTTAATATTTTGCGCTGACGAGACTCACATCATTTCACAACACTAGTGCATGCAAACGTAAATCACTTACCACATTAGCTCTTGTGAGAGGCCCTACACCACACTGGTACAAAACTCTCTGGAAGGAAACATACTCCCATACCACTTTTTTTGATACACCTAACACGCCTCTTAATTGCTTCTAAGGTCCTGTGATTAGCATTGCCATTGTTCTCATTTAGCTTATCCATGACACGAGACAACATGATTGTTGCAGTTACACGGAGCAATCTAACATGTCTTTGTAAGTAAACAAAGGCCCAACTCCTAATTATGGTTTAATTTCCGCATATGTGTACCTATCCATGATTAAGAATTGAGATTAAAATACAATCACTCTGAAAGGGATGCGTAGAACACAACTGAGAAGAATTGAGAAAGTGAGAAGATAGTGGGGTGGTTTACTTTCAACAAGAGGCCACATTCTTATACCAAAAAATAAGCATTGTTCAATTGATGGACATATGGAAAACATTGTTTAGTGATACAATTAAACACAACTAATTGAAGTGATCACACAATGTCTAAAAAGTCAATACAACATTTATATGTCGGAATAGAAGTGATAATACCCTGACATAGGCGACCAATATTTCGGTTGTCAAAATTGATGTGATAAAACCATGCCATAGGAGAAAATTTTTTAGATAGGATTTGAAGTGATTATTACACACGGATTTTCTTTTTATCGTTTAGAACAATGTTGGATTTTTTTTTTATCGTTTACAGATTTTCTTTTTATCGTTTAGAATAGTGTTGGATTTTCTTTTTATCGTTTACGGATTTTTTTATCGTTTGCTATAGTTTCTTCTTCGTATTTTTGTGAGTCTTTATGTCTATATATACCGTTGGTATCAATGTGTCGAAGAAGCACCAAATTTTGTCTCCACATCCCAATCCATCCAAAGCTTTTAGTTTATTTCCTCCTTTCTTATTCTCTTGACTGCTTCTCGTCGTTTTTGCTGAATAACAAAATTCTCGTATTTTTGACAGTCCCTTTCTTGTGTATCCCCTGGTGTTTGCGTCATATCTCTTAGCTCACTTGTTGTATCATTACGAAATTTGTACACATGATAGTAGACATAAACTTGATGTAATTTTGCACAGGAGTCTGGACTACGCGTCTCGTGTATGTTGTAGTGTTTGTGTTGTATCTCCCAGACCCCTCGCTGGAACAACATGAAATTTTAGTATGTGCTGGGGAACATACAGAGAGATTGTGTCCGAAAATCTCTCCAAAATCCCTTGTGGATTTTTCAAACTGTCTGCTTCTTCACAACAAAAGCTGATTGCGCAGGAAGTTCTTACAGCTTTTCTTTTCGTCAATGTTCACATTATATCTTTCAAACCACATGGATCTATTGCATGAAAATTTACCACATAGTTGTAGACATTAAAATGGAGTTTGTGTATAAATTTTACCCAAAATTTCCTCACGAGATTTCCGCAGCAACCGTTTTGGCTTCACATATACGTTCTGCCCACTTACTTCGGCGTGTACTGTAGCGTTTACGCCATATCTCTTAAAACATGAACTGGGTTGATATGAAATTTTGGCACATAATGGTATACACCAGCAGGATGATGGTGTCCAAAAATCTTTCCGAAACTCCATATACATTTTCTGCGGAACGCGTTCTTCCTTTAGTCATGACATCCAGATTTTTAGCAGCCTTTACTTTAGGACTTGTATTCATATTGCTAGTCTTCTTTCGTAAGCGATTAACTAACAATTCTTGATCTTGTACTCACAGGAGAAGGAGCATGAGGATCATGATGGTGCTTCTATTGTGGAAAATGTCTAGGCGCTAGAGGGTGAAGGTGACTTTAACGCCAACGTAGATGCTACCGTCCCTGTGGTTGTCGACAAGGTTGTCTCTGAGGTTGCGGAAGCAACTACTTACTCGGTCGAGCGAGCAGTAAGTGATGATGTGAGTCTGGAGCCTTCCTGTCCCAATGCTGGAATTGCCTTTCCTCTATCCACTCATCGAATTCGACCCGGCTATGTTTTGGTGGGTAACTTCCCAGTGTTGAATGAGTACGAAGTATTATATGACCGCATTTGGAGAAAGTTCGGCCATATTGCTCATAACAGAGAAAATCTGATACTTTCTGAGTCAGTAGTTGGTGCTCTGTTGTTGAGGATGACTCAGTCCATTGATTTTGCCGACCCGTCCGATGTCCAAGATTGGGAAAGTTGGATAGCTATGGCTGAATCTAAAGGTTTCAATGTGGCTTGGTTGCACGCTAGGTTTGAGGAGGCCAAAGCTCAGGGATCTCAGGAGGTTCTTCGAGAAAAGGAGAGGAGGGTAGCGGAGCTAAGGGCTGAGTTGCAGAGAGACGAGTAGGAGCTGGAACAACTAAAGGTGTCTTGTAAGGGTGGATCTAGTTGTGTTTTGGCTGCTTTTCTCGAGTAGTGTTTTTTTTTAGACGCCTAATAGGTTTGTAGGTATTTCTACTGACTAGACAAGATTGTTTCCTTTTGGAGGCGAGAAACATTTTTTTTTTTTTTTGAAATAAAAGACTTTTCTTAATTAATCTGTTAAAATGGAAATCCTATCTACTGCACGCCATAATGCGTTGCTTGGAGGAATGCAAATACAAGAGTGGGAAATTTGGTACTGGGTTTGCCTAAGATTATGTCCTAGAGGACATCACTGAACTGGATGCATTTCTGGAGCCAATGTCTTCTCCAGTGAGTCGTCCTTAGGCAGGATTGCATGTGCTTATTTCCGAAACCTTTCCATGAATGAAACCGCGCTCTCCTCTGGTTCTTGTTTCAGAGTGGATAACTTCACAAACTCCTCGAAGTGTGGGAAATCCTCCAGGATCTCGGGTGGTATAACATATGGTATTGGATCACCTCCTTCTGTAGGGGCAGTACTACAATTATTGCCACGGATAATCCCAGAGTCCGTAAGAGCTTTAATAAAAATCCTGATAGTTGTACCCACGTCTACTGTGGTCTCTTCGAACCTGTCGTCTCTGATAGGTCTTTATGTAACAAGTCCTCAGTGGCTTGGGGAATATGGGTTATCATACAAAGAGGGGACATGTGCAGTACCTTTCTCACAGCTGAGAGATCGTACGTTTGCTTTCATGATTTCAGTCGTTGATACCACCATTGCCTTAGTAGTGTTTTCCCCTGTGTGGCTCCCCTCACGAAGATTTGCGGTATTGACAGTTGATCGTGAAGTGCTTCTCGGTTATTGTAGAACCAGGGACGTCCTAGCACCATGTCGCTCCCCATGTTTTCTTTGACAATGTGGAAGTCCGGAATTGTCTGAACCGTGGCGATTTCTACTTGTAAGGTGATGTGTCCATAGGTGCGCACCTCAATCCCATTCAGATCCTAATGACTGCGGGAGCAAGTGCGGCCTCGTGGAGAGAGATGTTAGTCGCTCAAAGAGTCTTGACCGAGACGACGTTAACTGAATATCCAGGATCGATTATGGCTTCTGGAAATTCGGCATGGCGGATGCGTGTGGTCGTGAGTAGTCCCCAGCCTTGTCCTTCCGCTGGCTTATCTTGTTGAGTTGGCTCTTCTTGCCTGGACGTCGGTTGTTCACCAGCTCCTTTGAAAGGTAGGCGTTGACCAGATACTATCATATTCAGCGCTGTGAACATATCTTTACGCCGAGGCTTCGAGAGATAGAGAGTCTCACATAATTGTACATTATTCCTTCGACTCTCTTGTTTACTAGTTCTTCGGGGATGGTCAATGCTCGAACTGGTAAGGGGTCTTGGTACACACCTTCGTTTCCTAAGTGCAATTCCCTATATTCTACTTTGGCTTGGAAAATCCTTTTGAGACTAAAACAATCTCTGGTGGAGTGGGTAGTGACTCGGTGGTAGCAACAATACTTTGGACTTGCTACCTCTTCAGTTGTTGGAGGTTGTTGTATCGGAGTGAGTTTAATTGCTCCGTCTTGGATCCAGGTATCTAACAGCTCTAATACTTCCTTCATGGGGAACGGGTAGTCTGGTACTTCCAGTCCGGCCTTTTGCCTCTGCATCTCCGGTTGTTGTGGCCCGCCTTGGTTCACATTCGTATTCGGGGTCCCTCGAGCGTACTCTTTGGGTGCGTCACCTCTGTGGCAGAGCTTTTCCTCTTCCTTCCTTCGCTGACAACGCTCATTAACGACAGGTTGTTATTATACTGCTTGTTGATTAGCCTTCTGTCGCCATGAGTGAAAAGATGAGGGTACCGAGTACACCACCAATCTTTTATTTTAGTCCACCTATAAGTCAAACCTTGATCAGTTCCTGTAATCAAGAACTCAAGAACAAGATCTCCTTCAGATCTGATTGATTCACACAAGGGAGTCAATACAAGAATCTGAAAGACTATGTCAACCAACCAAGTACGATACTTAAATTATATATGATGACTCAAATATAATGCGGAAGTAAAGTAAAGTACATACAAGATTTTGTTAACGAGGAAACTACAAACTCGTAGAAAAACCCCGGGACCTAGTCCAGTTTTGAATACTCTTAAGAATTAAGCCACCAACACACTTACTCTCAGACTTCAGACTAGATGGTGCAGACAATATGACCCTAATACGACTATTAGTCACAAAGATTTCCCCTCAATATTCCTATGCCTCCAACCACAGCAAGGTGGTCACGCACATGTACTCCCCTACGCAAACAGACGTCTTTTACTGTCTTACGCAAGAGTTGCCTCACAGCCCGTCGCGGGGACTATCGCTACCCGACCTCCAATCGGACGATTACAACCTTATGGACAACAACCAAATAGCGGCAGGTCAAATCGCTAGATGATATCCTTGGTAACTAAAAGATATTTTACCGAAGTCTTTTCACACCAAGAGCGAGGTTATTAAGTTTACTTAGGCAATAAACACCTCGAGATATCGATCAAGGTTTCAAAACCTAAACTCCCAAAAGAGCAACCTTGTCGTCCCAACTGGAATCAAGAAGATAGTTGTAGCAAGTACGATATGATATGACCGTGAAGAACGATGTACCTGCAAAGAACAAATCCAATAACAACGATCTTGATTCCACTCAATATCTATAGTTTAGGCACACAAAACGAAAGCGGCTTGCTGACAAATCCAGGTTAATAGATAAAGAGTATGTTCTAATCACAACGATCTTGAGTGGTCTTATATCAGAAGAGAAGGACCGTAGAATAAACAAGATCGCAAGGTTTGATAGACGTGATAGAACAGAACACAAGTACAATACAAAGAAGACTAGTAAACATAAACTAGTTTCCCTTAAGAGGTACTTTTAGGCTTCTCGATCCCTAGAGAAGACTTTTACGCAATTCAAGACCGAGAGCAAAAGCTCAAAGGTAACTGAAAAGAAAAGCGACAAGCACAAGCTTTCAATTCTGAAGAAGAGCTTGGCCAGAGGGATAAAGCTTTCAGGAGAATTACCACTCCTATTTATATTGACTAAGGCTTAGCTTTGAAATGAGGCTAACTTAATTTCGGAAATTCCACAAATCACATTTACATATTAATTCCGAAATTCCCCATTTAGTCTCATAGCATTTAATGAGAACTAATACTCTAGCATTTTACATTTAAGAAAAATATATTCCATAAAGAAAATATATTTTCGAAACATGTTTAGCCAAAAGCAATCAAAGCAAATAATATCTTAAGGTATATTTGGATATTTCTTTTAATTCGAAATATGGTGCTTACCAAATATGATCCCTGGGAAAGATCTCAATTCAAAAACGTGTCCTTGGTTACAAAAATCTCCTTAGATATTATTACTTCCAAATATCGTCACCAGCATTAATAATGTCGAGATTACTTCCTTGGCATTGTTGGGCTAACCAGACGATCCTAGGTGGAAGTGAGATCTGGTCCAACGTGGTTCAACGTTCTGCATAAACGTATCATAACAGACGTGGACAAGCCTTGTGTGTTAAGCTTAAGTGAACACGTAGGATCAGACATTCCGAATCACGCAAATAGATATACCATTGGAAGTACGGTGCGAGATTCCACGAGTAACTAGCAAAATGTTAAATCTCCTGAATTCTTGATTCCAATATAGATTTCACGTTAATGATATCCAAGAATTCAAATCAAAATATCAAATGAATAATCAAATGAATATTTGGTCGAGTAGTAAAATCATACGAAGATTTAATCACGTACAATATTGATCCGAAATCATGTGTCTACTAACCAGAGCGACTAACCATATTTCAGATGATGACTCAATTCCACTTAGTTGTACATTGAAGATGAACGAATTCAAACTTCAAACCGAGAATATCAAACTCATTAATTCGTTGAAGCACAAATCAAAAAGGTAGAGTTTGAACTTCGAAGATACGCTTTATGAGTCAACCATATTGAGGTTTCGAAACGTACATCTGTTTTGGTAGAAACCAAATTAAGGTTTCAGAACCTAAAGTTCATTATATGACCGGAACCATATTAAAGTTCCCAAATTAAGTTTCTACATGGCGAAACCTAAAGCTTGGTTTCGAAATCTAGATTTTGTTTAACAAAACCTTGGTTAAGGTTTCGAAAAAAGAAACACATATTAAATTCTCCACAAATGTTAGGTGTCGTACTTGAGAGTGCATGTGGTCGATAACCGTTTCAACATCACACCCTTTTAGCCTCGACGCACAGGAATATATTTCCCGGTTCTCATAAACCTTTAGGAAACCCCAAGGTCTTTTCGACCTTTTAGAACTCACATGGTCAAGACACATTGGCCTCTATTAGGGCATTGTCCGGTCAAACCCACTAGCATTGGTATGTCAAGCTGGTTGTCAGTTTTAGGTGTCAAAACACAATTCTTGATTTAGCCTACTAGAGTTTAGATTTCGGAATTGGGATATAGACTAAGTAGTAGAGACCTTGAAGACGAAGACTGTGAAGACAAAGAAGACATCAATTATTCTTCATCGACAAAAGGTTAGTAGGAGTTATGACTTTTATGGAAATTCTTCTATTCTACTTTCTCTATCTGTCTAAATAGTCGGCTACTTTAGTAGTAATATAATAGCGATTGAGATCGTGTTCTTTTCTACATGACCATGTGTTATGTTAGTGTTTGTTCCTGCAAATACTAAGGTTACAAGAATGCATGAGATAGATTCGATACCATTTGTCCATTGCAATGGTTTGCTTGCAAATCACTTGTTGGATATGGGTGAATCTAAAAGGAGTACTCTTGAGCAAGAGTCCAGTGGATTATAGCTGAGGGCGTCTCACACGTCTAAGTACTGGTTAAGCCCAGAACTTCCAGCGGGTCCAGTTATACCCTAATCTGAATGGCGGACGGTTCCCGAACCGTACGTGAACAGAAACTTGGGATTTCTCCTGAGTTCCAAAGTGTCATTTAGTACGTGTACCTACGTGAACCTCTAAATCAATACTTTTGGCTGTAATTCAGATGGACGGTTTGCGAACCGTCCCAGGTGAATATTCTCTGGAATTTCACTCGTGTTAAACTCTGAACTCCTTTATCTCTTAGTTGGACTTGGTTATCACGAAATTATCTTCTGTGGTCCATCTAACGATCCTTAATGTGTCAATAAGATAAAGATTATCTCTGGTCTATTGGATCTCTATCTTGAAGTGTTTATGAGCTAATAAAACACTTGGCAGATAAATGATAAAAAGATTTCCAATTGAGATAAATCTAGGTTACTTGGTTTGCAAGTTAGGGTTTCCTAAACTTGTGGGACAAGAAACTAGTTGCTTTATTCCAAAGCAACCTATCTTATTAAGTGCTATAAATAGAGGTATCTAAGGACGAATACCGCAAGCATCAAGCATACGTGAAGGTCCTTTGGGAAGTGATCGTAAAACTCTTTTCACTTCGGTGAATGCTTGTTGTGGTATAGTCATCCTCTATTAGGTAGCAGTTCCTCTTGGGATTTACCTACGACTATAAAGACTTCTCTTGAGAGTTGGGAAGCACATGTAGGAGATTGAGACCTTATTGGTTGAAATCGGAGTAACCTGTAACCTTGGTAACCTGATTACGTTATTGTCTATTCTACGGTCCTTCTCTTCTGATATAAGGCCATTCAAGAACTAATACGTTACATACAAGGTTGAAAGGAAGCAACGCACGGCTGCACTCGGTGTTGTAAGACCTAGTTAGCTCCAGTTGTATAAGTTTCTTAATTGATTCTTCGTGTACAACTGAGGTAGAGACAAGTTGGGCATAGTTTACTCGGTTTACTTGTCAACCCCCGCTTGTAAGTAGATTTCCGTATGACCTGGAGCAATCTGAAGGAAGTCACTTTGTATATGTCAAACTGATAGAGGACAGTTCAAACATACAGTCGATAATTGAGGTTGCAAAGCCGGAATTGTTGACTCAAGCCTTTAACAGCGGTTAAAGCAACTCCTAGGCCTGTAACGGACGTCAGCTAGGGGAATCAAGTGTGTGACGATCTGTGGGGGATCTAGAGACGTAAGGAGTGCGACAGTAGCCAGTTCGCTTGGAGGGCTGGAATTGGTCTCTGCTACATCCCAGACCGAAGTCTTATAGTAGGCTAGTGCTTGTAGGCAGTTTGTACTGTGCGGTGTTCAATCTGGACGAGGTCCCGAGGTTTTTCTACAAGTTGTAGTTTCCTCGTTAAAAAAATCTCTGGTGTCTTGTGTGCTTTACTTTCCGCATTATATTCTCTGATTATATAATTAAAGCAAACACAAGAAGTACGTTATTATAAACCTGATCGTTGTCCTCAATCCATCCCTTGGATTTACCAAGACCCTGTCTTGCGTTAGACTGATCCTTGTGATCTAAACTCAGGTTAACGATCTAGATATTGATTTTTGAGATCGTCCAGATCTGACCATAAGTCTCACGAGCCCAAATGAAAAGTTGGTTGTATTTCGGTACCCCTGCTTTTTCAATTGGTATCAGAGCCGGTGAACACATTAAGGACGTAACTGTCTGTGTTTATCGCAGCTTGTGAGCTATGGACCAAAGCGTTAGAGCTTGTAACGTACCACCAAAGTTTGATGGCACCAACTACCTATGGTGGAAGACTGCAATAACTTCGTTTTTGCAAGCCCGAGACTTTAAAACTTGGGTCTATGTCAAAAAGGGATATACACCACCAATTGTTGAAGTTAATGGTGTATCTGTCCTCAAAGACATAGCGGTTTATAATGATGTGGAAACACTGGCCGCCAAGCAAAACCATGATGGGCTTAATGCTATCATTCATGCAGTTACACCTGATCTTTTCCATCATGTGGCCACATGTGAAACCTCTCACGAGACTTGGAATAGATTAAGGAACGTGTTCGAAGGGAATTCAGCAGAAAAAGAAGCTAGACTTCAAAACCTCATGTCTGACTGGGAAAACCTTCGAATGCTTGAGGATGATACCTTTGAAGAATTTAACCACAAATTGTCTGAAATAGTGAATGCCTGTCACACCTTAGGAAAAGCTATTCCGGAAAGGGACATTGTGTGTAAAATTCTGAGGTCATTACCCTCAAGGTACGAATCAAAGAAACATGCCATCCAAGAAGTACACGGCTTAGATATAACAAGAAGTGACCTTGTTAGTAAACTTAAAGTATTTGATCATGAGCGAAATAGATCAATTGCGTTTGAAGCCGTTATCCCTCCCAGTACCTCTTCTGACGAAATCAACACTTTTCAGGTTGATATGTGTGATGATCGTTTCGAAAAGGAATTAAGCTCTACTATGTCCTTAATCACACAACATGTCAGAAATCTCGTAAGAAAAGAGATAGGTATTGCCCTACGGTTCGTGAACCGTACTAGTACATCTAAACCTAGTGAATCACGAATAAAGCATTGGGATAACTCTTCTCACCGTCTTAAAAAACGGAAAAAGGATTTATCCAGACATACATCATCTTCCTCTCTCGAAACACTCAATTGTGTTGATGATAATGTTCAGTGCTTCAAGTGTCTTGGTTTTGGGGATAAATCCCATGAATGCCCTACCAAAGATGCAAAAGAGAATCCAGCTTACACTGCAACTCTTGATGATATGCCAGATGATTATTATCAAGAGTGTATGATAGGCATTGCCTATGCTGCTGGAGACTTTGATCAGGACATAGCTGAACTAGATAATCTTAAGAATGGTGATTCATTCAAGAATGATCTAGGTAAAGCTCTTGAAAAGATCAAAAGGTTGGAAGAAGAGAACTTGAGTTTAAGGGAAAACTTGAATAAGTTCAACAATAACTCGGACAAATTAACCTTGATGTTAGGAGCGAGTAAAAATCATCGTGACACACGAGGATTGGGCTATAAAGGAATAGACGTTCCAAGTATTAAGAAAGAGGTGAAATTTGTCAAGGCTAAAGATTCTTCTCAACCGAAGGCTACTACAAATTCCAAAAGTGAAATACCTCTACCACAAGTTAAGGATAAAAAGAGCAAAGCCTTTCAAGCTCGAAAATATCCAGGTAACAATGAACATCCCACTTCTTTTGTTACTAAACGTTGCTTCTATTGTGGTAATAAAGGTCACTTGGAAAGAAGATGCAGATTCCATAAAAGGAACGAAAAAGCCAACATTTGTAATGATGCAAGTGTGTCGGAGATCAAATCTAGATCGAACAACAAGGCTAATCATCTTCATGCAGGTTGTGAACGTCCATCCTTTAGGCATAAAAATCAGTATCATGAAAAACTGAGTTCTGCCTATAAACGCTCTACAAAGTTCTCTCCTAATCGTCATAGAAAGGAACACTTTGTAAATGCGAAGACTAGATCTGATGTTCCCAATTGGAGATCGACTAACTTGCAAAAGAATGGTCAATCCAATTATCTCTCAAGTAATCTTGTTGAGAAAGATGGGAAGAAAGATCATATTTCTCCTACGACCTCTCAAAAGTGGATACCAAAGAATATTGGTAGAGCAATAAATGCCAAAGGGAATGATCACCCTAGTGAGGCCACACAAAGAGAATTCATGAAAAATATTGTGTCATTTAACCAAAAAAAGCTTGGTATGATGCTATCACATCATGAGATGCTTGGGTTACTGATGAAAAACACGAAAAAGGGTAAGGCAAAGAACTTTAAGCCAAAGCCTACTTCTGGTGAAAAACCAAGTGATGTAGGAGATCCTGTTTTAACCACCAAAGGTGAACAAGAAATTATTCACCCTGACACAACTTGATTGTGTTTGTTCGGCCTCACCATGAAGTGCCCTTTCAATTGATGGTGAGGTAAAGCACAAGAATAGGGCACAGACCCGGTTGGAGATTACATAGAGGTATGTCATTAACATTGATCAAGTTAATATTCATTTGTTCAAAGGTTGTCAAATCCTTGAATATGAATATGTATCCTTCATGTTTCTCTACTCAACTTGGTTTTAAGATTTCTTAAATATACAAGTTGCAAACAAAGTCTATGACTTTTGTTTTAAACAAAGGAATACTGGATACATTAAATTGTTTTTTCCATGTTAGACTTTGCAAGTTTTTCTTTATTGAATAACACCACATGGGGGAGATTTCTTAACTTGAACTTGCGCTTAATAACAAATCTTTTTGGGGAGCGTGGTTGTGGAATATTAGGAGAAAAGTGTATCTATATTTCTCCAAAAGATGAGAACTCAGGAATCTTCGTTCGGATTTCCTAGTTATACCATCTTTAAACTGGGTATGTGAGTACTTAGCTTAACCTATCCTCATAGGTTTATGAAACCCTAGTCTCGAACTACTTTGTCATATTTTTGTGACAAATAGGGGGGAAATACATATGGTTCTTGTTCTTGTGGTGCATAACCATAGGGGGAGAACATCATGTGCTTACTTGTTGTGCTTTTTCAAAGTATCAAGTAAGGGGGAGTAATTAAAGCTGAGAAGAAGCTTCATATCAGGAATGAGTAGAATCACTTTAAAAGTTTTGATACACAGACTTTAAAGTTTGCTCAGATTCTTACTCTTAGCACAAACAACATGTGGGATTAGCATATTAACCCATGTAAGCTTGAGCGTACCTTTGTGGTTGTTTGAGCTGGTTATGTTGTAGCTGCTGACTACGGATTCATCAACAAGAGTTTAATGAACACATCAAGACTCAAGGGAGAAGTTGAAGAATTCAAGAAATCAAGATACATCTGGTTAGTACTTAATTGTATATCTTTTGAATCCATATGTAAATTGGTTTTGTCACTAAAATTGACAAAGGGGGAGATTGTTAGGGCATTGTCCAGTCAAACCCACTAGCGTTGGTATGTCAAGATGGTTGTCAGTTTTAGGTGTCAAAACACAATTCTTGATTTAGCCTACTAGAGTTTAGATTTCGGAATTGGGATATAGACTAAGTAGTAGAGACCTTGAAGACGAAGACTGTGAAGACAAAGAAGACATCAATTATTATTCATCGACAAAAGGTTAGTAGGAGTTATGACTTTTATGGAAATTCTTCTATTCTACTTTCTCTATCTTTCTAAATAGTCGGCTACTTTAGTAGTGATATAATAACGATTGAGATCGTGTTCTTGTCTACATGACCATGTGTTATGTTAGTGTTTGTTCCCGCAAATACTAAGGTTACAAGAATGCATGAGATAAATTCGATATCATTTGTCCATTGCAATGGTTTGCTTGCAAATCACTTGTTGGATATGGGTGAATCTAAAAGGAGTACTCTTGAGCAAGAGTCCAGTGGATTATAGCTGAGGGCGTCTCACACATCTAAGTACTGGTTAAGCCCAGAACTTCCAGCGGGTCCAGTTAAACCCTAATCTGAATGGCGGACGGTTCCCGAACCGTACGTGAACAGAAACTTGGGATTTCTCCTGAGTTCCAAAGTGTCATTTAGTACGCGTACCTACTGTTTTAGGTGTAAAACAATAAAGAGAATCTGAGGGGTAAAGTGTGAAGTGTGATGATGTAATAAAAGATTGTGATGAATTCGAGAGGTCAAGATCGAACAAGACTCGCCTAAACCAAGAATTGGCCATTCGAGTATTGCTTCAGTTACAAGAAGAGGATTTTAGGGTTGGTTCAGGGAGGGAAGCAGAGAAAGACGAGATCAGAGAATTGCTATGATTTTCTGTGATATTGAGATTGATATTGCTAGATAAGGATGAATATTCAGTTCTCACTAGATAATAAATGCTGAATGAGAAGAGTTAATCAATTATCGATAAGATAGACTTGATTATACTTGCACTGAACTTGCCGAACTTATCTGTTCTTGGATGAGATGATTTCCAAAACTGGTCGAGTGACCTATTTATAGCAATATATTCTCAACTGATCTCGTAAGAAGTGGAAGAAATGGAAGAGTGGGAGTGAGGAACGAGTGGGGTCAGTTGTTAAGAGTCTTGCGCCTAATAATAGGGAAGACTAACAACCCACTACCTTATCCCATCTTCTCAGCAATGTTCACACGACTTAGTTTTCTTTCCCGTTAAGTGATTGTGCCGTTGCAATCACACGTGCCGTAGACCGCCAAACCAAAACCCTAAAGAATATCCCCCCAAGTAACTTACTTGATTCTCGTAAGATTTGTTAAAGATTGAATATTTGTTAAGTCAAAGCTGACTAAGTGCAAAGTCGTACCAATTACTGATAAACTTAGGACTTTTGCGTAAAGATAGAGATTAAGCGATAAGCTTGTGTATCTCTTTTAGGTTTAGGTTTAAGGATTGAGCCGGGCAATCGCCATTTAAACCAATGAGATAAATCTAAGGGTTGAGCTAGCAACCGCCATTTAGATAAGATAAGATAGGTCTAAGGATTGAGCTATGCAATCGCCATTTAGACCGAGAGGATTTCAGCAACTCTCTGTGGCAATAGTCAAGTAAATACGACTTTTGGTTTGCCATAAATATGAGAAATTGGCTTATGGCATGTAATGCACCAATTCTCTGAGTAATGAAGACAGATGAATGTCTAAAATAATATAGGTCATAGCCATGAGCCATGATTAAGAATTATAGCACTGATTTATAGAAGCAAGTCCATAATCAGGAAAAACAGACGAATGATGCTATCACAGCGTAGCTATCATCAAGAATGCATAAGCATTGCCAATACAAGACCTAAAGATAGGCCACAATAATTATAATAAGCCATGTTGCATGGTATAATAATCTTGTTGAGAAGTTAGGCATAGGGCGCAAAGGATAAGCCACAACATTTATGTTATTTTTGTCCATTGATAAAATCACCCAGGCCAGCCTATATTAGATAAAAATCTGAATTTTTAGTATGTCATAGGAAATTCACATAGGAAAATATTTCGTGAAGGAAGCGCCTCCTAATTCCTCATGGATTGGGCTGTAAAAATCACGCCATGAGGAAATACGTGAGCTGAACTGCCAGATTTCCGAATTTGATTAGGAAACTAGAGTATTATGGACTTAACAAAATCCATAATCCTCTAGGATTTGGATCAGTGGGACCCATAAATAGGGGGAGGCTAGGAAAAGACGAACTCTAGCTCAAAGAAGGCAAGGATAGCCGTGAGGGGAAGATGATAATCATGGACCTCCATAAGTACAAGTGAGGGAAAACAATAAGACCCCCACGAATTAGGCAAGAGCCAACTATAAGGCCCCCATAAATTAGGATAAGCATGATTATGAGGCCTCCAGTATTTGGCCAAGGCATAATCTTGGGGCTCCAAGGAATAACCTAGGGCATGGCCGTGGACACCCAATATTAAGTAAAGGGAAGGATGCGTGGGCATCCAATGTTAAAGCAAGGGATGAATGCATGGGCATCCAAAACTAAGGCGAGGGGTGGCGCAAGGGCCCGTAAGTAGTTGAGCAAGGGTGATGCCATGGGCATCCAAAGATTAAGGCGAGCCATAAGTATGGACACCCAAAAAACTAAAGAAGGGGACAGCCATGGGCGTCCAAAATCAGGCCAAGGGAGGATGCGTGGGCACCCAAAGAAGAGGCAAGGGGAATGCCATGGGCATCCAAAGATTGGGCATGGCCAAAGTTTAGGCGTGGCCAATGTTTGAGCATGGCCAAAGCCGTGCCTACCCAAAGTTTTAGGCTTGGCCAAAGTTTAGGCGTGGCCAAGGTTTGAGCATGGCCAACGCATGCCATGGAGTGGCGTGTAGCACCTAGGGTTTTGGCTCGAGCATGAGCTAGGATAATGTGCATGCATAGGTATTTTAATACGTAGGCCAGGGATATGGACCATGCTGCTAGGCTAGGGTCGCGAGATATTAAAATATGGCTAATAGCAACCAAATATCTTATACTGTAAAAATAAATTCATACCTTATCTCGAGCTATCCCAGGACGCCAGAAATTGATGCAAAATTACTCCTGTGACCTCATCGCCAAAAACCACCATCAACATTAAGTCCCCTGCGCAGCATGGAACCGTGAGTGTTCCGGGGTGAGCATAGAGTTGATGGACCAGCCACATCCGCATAGAAGCCTTATCCACAAATATGAAGCCCGATCTGGACCTTGTACTTTGGAGTACTCGCACAAGCTTAACTTGTGATAATATTGAAATCTTATTCATGACTCTTTTGTGCAGCCAACTCCGCCTAATCGGAAGTTCGTTGGCGTCGCAACACAAGAGACCAATACTGAAACTGTATCCTTCGGTGTCAACCGTCTTCCGGGTGGAGTATCATTTTCCCAGCTAGAAACAACTCCATGGCGACTCCTTTAAGTGATAATCAAGTCCCCAATCCGTTGGCAAAGGATTGGGTAACGATAAGACTTCATTCTCTTTTCTACATTTTCACTTTTAGTAGAAAAGTAAAAATCCGTCAGATTTTCCTGTTTCGAGTCGCGTCACGAGAATGGCCATAAAATCTTCTTCCGATGGCGGATTTCGATGATTGACCCCAATTTAGAAAAAGGACTTCAGTAGCTTTCACCTCAAAGAAGAAAATCTGAATTTCATGCTGTTTTGCTTGTTATTTCATGCGCCACAAAGTAACGCCACGTCCAGGAATGCTGCAGTCTGTACGCTGCTTAGTAGAAAAATCACTCCGGCCAGTAGATTGCTCCAAAAATTAAGCCCTTTTAGCATGTGATAGGAAACATCCATACGAACAACTCTCGTGAAGGAAGTTTCTTCATATCTCTTACGGATTTGTACAGATTTTGAATCTTTCGCTGTACTTCGTAAAAATTCAGACGTCAGAAAATTACTTCTTCAAGATAACGTCGCGAATCCTTTGATATATCTTCTTTCAATGACTTTTCTTCTTTATTTGATGTAGGATGGACCTGCTCCAGACTTTGAGAATGCTTCATTCACTCCCTTTGGCCAAAGTTCACTCTTCGGTGGAGCAACTCCGAATGGCACAACTACGGAGCGAAATAAAAGTGGAGAAACAACAGGACCCAAATCCTCCGTAACACTTGATGCTACACAGGTTGCTTTTGACAACTCTTTTAATTTGAAGTAAAATATTCAAGTATTTTATTCTCACCTTGTTTGCTCTTGCAGCCTTCTGGTGGTAACGAAGAGATTGAAGATAGTTACTTCGTCGGTAAAAAGACCAGTGATGGCAAAAACCTCAGTAAGGATTTTGACAATGTCGCTGACGAAAATCCTCCCATTGCCGAGGTAAATTTGATCACCTTCTTATGCTAAGCTTTCATCATATAGCTTGAAACATATTATTAAACTTCTGCTTGCTTTGAATCTTCTGTCAGATCGTCAATAAAGAAACACAAGCCCACGAGAATATCAATGTTGCTGTCGTAAATGCTCCAATTAGGTGGATGCTTCGGGAGTTTCCTCATGCTGGTGTGATGTATAATCCTCCCCATGACACGACTCTCCCTGGTCATAAACTAGTGGGAGGATTTAATGTCCCAGAGAGACACGTCCCACTGTATGAAAAGATATGGAATCGTTATGGTCACTTCGTCATTGCTGGAAGAAGTGTCTGCTTTCATACACTTATCGGCATTGTAACCGACCTTATGAGTGTGATTTCAAAGATGAAGGCTACCCCGCTGAGAGATATGACTGACGAGGCATTGAATGAGGTAGGAGAGTTGATTGATACCCTAAAGACATTCGAACTCAATTTGCTTTGGCTTCAGGCGAGAATCCAATACGTTCGAACAAGGCGTGCTGCTGTTGGCAAATTCACCCATGATTTGGTGAAGCAGGAAGAGAGGAATCATGCTGCCATGACTGAGGAACTCCGTAAATTAACTGAAGAGGTGAAGAAGAAGACTGCTCATATTGCTCTAATAAAGAAGGCAATTGATGAAGGAGCGAGATCTTCATTAGATGGTTGTTTCTGAAGAGCTTCAGGAGCAAAACATTTTCTCCGTAGAATTTTATTTTGCTTTTATTTGGCTTTATGAACAAAGGGTTTGTAGGAATTGATGGTTTTGAACTCATAGGTTTTGAATTTGAATTTTTGAATGAAATTGTTAAAAGGCAAGAGATTGCTTGCACTTTTCTTTTGAAGGAATTGGAAAGTGAATCTTCATATCTTCTTGAGCCACTTGCCATTGATCACCATGTTTGAAGGCCGCTCATATATTGCGCTTATCATGTATCGCGCATCAGGCATGACTCGAGATATAACATAAGGTCCCTCCCAGTTTGGTGTGGACCCCGAAATAGAAGTTACTTTTCGGTTAGTGCATCGCATAACCTTATCTCCTTCTTGAAAAGCAGCCTTAGGAACCCATGACATCTCAGGTGTCTTTCGCCTATAAGACCGTTGCTTTTGCCCGAACCCACTTATTTGTAGTGGCCTTGATTTCCTCATGAGGTGCCTCAGAGGATTTGATAGACTTGATGTAATCAAGTCCCCAAGTCAAAGAATTATCCAATCCTTGTGTAGGGACACGTTGGATAGGATTTCCATGAACTAAATAATTCTGAATAAAGTATTTCAAATCACTTTCACATACCTCTTTGAATATCACCAGAGTTTCGGACCCCACGCGGTACTCTAGCTTTCCCACGTTGCAGCTTTCTTGGTCAAACATGAACTCTTGGCCTTTGATAATTACTGGTGAGATTGTAGGTACAAATCTCTTCCCATGGAGCCAGGGACGTACTAAGATCATGTCGTGCTCCTCATCCTCTTTGATTACATGAAACTTGGTTTTGGTGCGAGCAGAGTCCACCTTCAGATCCAAAGTAACATGACCATATATGTCTTGGAGCTT
>JAJJMA010278990.1:0-11591 GCA_023529015.1 Papaver nudicaule | reverse complement strand
AATTGAATTTTGACACCTAAAACTGACAACTAGCTTGACATACCAACACTAGTGGGTTTGACCGGACAATGCCCTAACAAACCTCAAAATCAGAGTGAACCCAACATTTGAATAAACCCATTGTCACTTGCAACACAGGGAAGGAAATTAGGGAATTAAACCCACGCCATAAGATACTTGTGACCAATTAGGCTATCTAAGAGAATACTTTCAGCTAAAATACAACGAAGAAAATCGAAAAAATATAACAAAAACCCTAAAAATCATACATGAAGCAATTAGAAGAAAAGGGTTTTCCCACAAATTCTTACCTTTGCAATCTTATCAATCAGACATCAAGGATTCGGTGGAAGAATATCGACAGAACAGAGAGATGCAAGCGGAGGGCGAAGTAAGTGCGAGGAGCAGAAGGGACATTTGGGCGATTCATTATACCATTGTTATGCGATTAACTGCAGGGTAACACGTGCGCAATAAAACGATAACATGCTTGGACAACCACAACCTTTGGATCTCACACTTGGCGAAATCATAACGGTTTGTTTGTCTAGGCAAACTTATCTTCGATGTGTTTTATATTATTGATTTGTTATATTTGACAATTATAATTATTACACATGCATTAGTTTACCTAATATATATATATATATATATATATGATACATACATTTAATTGTCATGACAATGGTCACCAACAACGAGACGATCATGTTAAAGCATTGCTCGGTCAAACCTACTAACATTGGTATGTCAAGTTACTAGTCAAGTTTAGATACCAAAACACAATTCTTGATTTAGTCTGCTAAAGTCAGGTTTCGGATACAGTAATCAGATTAGATAGTTGATATTTGAAGACGAAGATCATAGCTTCACGAAGACATCTTTACATCTTCATAAACAAAAGGTTAGTAGGAGTTGTGTTTATGGACTCTTTCTACTTATTGTATATTGAAACATAGTCGATGACTTTAGTATTTCTAGCTTATTAAGAAGGATTCAATCCACACGAAATTAAGGTTGTGTTAGTATTCTTTCTGAGTGGACTACGGTTACTGGATTCATGCATGTGGGAAAGATTCGATGCACTGTCCATGACAATGATTTATTCGCAAATCAATGTTAAGAGAATGTTGAATCTTGGAGAATACTTTACAGCAATACACGGATACGGTTAAAAGAAAAAGAATGCTTAAGTTATCTCGGTCTACGTGCTACAGAACAGATCCGGCTGAACTTCACTTTTGCACTGACAATTCGCGAACCGTTTCGCGATCCAGTACTCAAAGGAAAACTCTGAGGTCCAAAGTGCAATTTGGTACGCAAACCAGCTCACATTCCAAGGTTTTCAGGACTTCTCTTGAGTACCAAAGTCACACGGTTCGCGAACTTTGTACACGGTTTGGTGCAGACTCCTAGATTTCACAAACTAATGATCTCGATCTAAATTGATAATATCTCACGCGGTTCACTTATCCCTTCTTAATAGTTCAATAAGATATTCAGTTGTTCACTCTTGTATTGAGACCATATTTTTATAGTGGTTATCCACTACCAAACTACTTGGTGATAAACTCTAAATGGTTTCCATGTGAGATTAAATTGTGATTACTTTGAGTGAAAGTCAAATAACGGGTCCGCTTACACGGTTCAAGAGCTAACTTGTAGGACAAGTGATATTTTCTTTATTCGTAAACAACCTATCTTATTTAATGTTAGAAATAGAGGACTCCCAGAACTAGAACAACAAGCATCAAATATTCGTTAGAATCAAGTTAATACTACGAAAACCCTTTACACTTCGGTGTAATCTTGTTGTTAGGAGTCATTCTCTATAGATATAAATTCCTTCGTGGAAGTGGCCTACGAATAAGAAGATTTCACTTGAGGGTTTTGAAGAACACATATTTGCCTTTGTGGTATTTGTCAGGTCTTGTAACCTTGGTTGATTATACTTTTTCTTGTCTATTATACGGTCCTTCTCTTCTGTAATAAGGTCATTTAATAACAGTTAACCAACTACAAGGTTGATAGAAGCAACACACGGCTGCACTTGGTGTTGTAAAACCTAGTTGTTCCATTAGTGCGAGAATTATATATCTAGTTATTTACTTTTGAGGTAGAGACAAGTTAGGCATCGTTTACTTAGGTTTGCGTTCCAGCCCTTACTTGTAAAAGAGATTTCGGTATATCCTTGATCATATCTAAAGGAAATCACTTTCAAGTGTCAATCTGTTGGAAGACATATCGGACACTAGTATTCTTTGTTGAAAGACGAATCGTGTTTTAAAGCCTTTAGCAGCAGCTAAAGCAACTCCTAAGCCTGTAAAAGACGTTATCTCGGGGAATCAAGTGCATAGGGTCTTGCGAGATCCAAGAGACCTAAGGAGTGCAACAATAACTAAATCTCATGGAGAGCTTGATTCGGTCTCAACTACATCCCAGTCTGAAGTCTGATATTAGGATAGTGTTTGTAGCAGCTTAATACTCTATGGTGTTCAAACTGGACTAGGTCATGGGGGTTTTCTGCTGGATTGCGGTTTCCTCATTAACAAAACTTCAGGTGTCTTGTGTAGTTTTTATTTCCGCATTATAGTTCTCTGATTTATTAAAATAAAGCAAAACACAAGATGTACATTATTAACCTGCAGTTAATTCCAATCCTTTCGAGGGATTCACAACGACTTGTGTTTGTTGGAATTAATCTTTACGATCCAACTCAGGTTAAGGATTTTGATATTGATTTTTGAGATCGTCCAAATCTTTCAATAGGTTCACGAACTAAACATTTGGTGGTGTATTTGGGTACCCCAGCTTTTTCAGATCACTTATGTATGTGTATTTGTTATCATTACCACAACCTATATAATTACATAAGTAATTTTAAAAGTCACACTACTCTGATAATTTGAACATCTTATAATTATCTGTTAAAAGACGGTATATACATCCTTCAAGAATAGCCGAAGATGGTAGGTATGTCAAATTTAGTGTATCATCCGGCATATCCTCATGCAATAGGCGTTGCGATTTATGCTGAATCTCTTCATCCAGTGTAGCTTGCATTCTTTATCAAATATGCGTTAATGTGCCCATGACATGAATAATATTATGAACCCAGGACATGGATTTTCGTACATAACTAGTTATATCAATCTAAGGAAGGTTGTAGATCTCAATCTTGTTAACCAAGATTTTCTGGAAGACTACTATCACTGTGATTTTTAATGTCGCCATACATGCAAAAAAATAAAATAATGTATCACCCACTGTAATTGTCCAGGAGAATGTGTATCAGGAAATGCAAGAGGGATAGATTACCCTTCACTAGGTACTTATGTTGTACATCACAAGCATCTATATTTTTCTTTTACGAGGACATTGAAGAACTAAGAACTTCATTTATGACATATTATGTGACAACCAGGATAAACAATGTTAGTGAGTGTGATGCCCGATATTTTATCTTTAAAGTCTTTGACGAAAATGAAGTCTTTTGTAGTAAACATTGTTGGAAGTTGATTGGATTACTTTAACCGTGATTAGGTCATTGGTTTGGTGTGACGGATACATTCGGTGAGAAGCCGTCTGCTTGTGTATGCATATAACTTTGAACCATGATATGAATACGAGCAAGTTGTTGTTCATCTGAAACAACCTAATATGTAATGCTTGTTATTTCTAAGTCAATAAAATAATACAACGCGTGTAATGCCATGAATTTCGGACTTGTTGAAACGAAATATACATATGCTTCCGAGTACAAGCCCGGTATACTCGATACAAGTCCACTAGTAAAAAGCATCAATAATTTTTCATTATTAAAATTTAGAGTAATTGAAAAGGAGAGGGCATCAAGTACACCACCAACTTTTTTGGTTTGTGAACCTATATGCCAATTACTTGGATGATCTTAAAAATTAATATCCAAGTACAACATGAGTTTTATACAAGATCAGAATTTTTCAAGAAAAGATTTTGAAAGCCTTTATTCAAGATTAGAATTCCCTACAGGTTGATAACGTAAAACTTTGCAATTACGTCAACTATATCAATCAGATAAAATATAATGCAGGATTAAAAGTAATGAAAAACACCAGATATTTTGTTTAAGAGGAAACCGCTATCCATCAAAATAACCTCAGGAACACACATCGTATTAAGTCGCTACAAACACTAGCCTACTATTATACTTTGGAATGGAAATATTGTAACTGGTAAAATCCCATTGATGAGATCTACACAGCACACCCTAAGAATACATCTAACAATCAAGTATGTAAAGAATGGAAATAAAGTAAGAGTAAGAGTTAGAATGACACCGAGTTTTACTTGATTCTTCCTCCCTTGTAGAGGCTTACATCCAAGGAATTCACTATAAATTATCAAGTACATCACTCACCTACGATAATCTCTCTTTCTCAGTTGAATCTAAGTATACTTTCTCATAAAGCTGGGCTAATAGAGAGCAAGGAGAACTACTCAAATTTTCCTCTTTCTTAGATAAGACTTAATTCGTTCTGAGGGGTCTCTCGTCTTATATAGGTGAGTTACATAGTGGAGTACAGCTAACAAGGAAAGCAACATCTCTGACAACTATTTGTCTTTATTCGTCATAGAGTTGTATCGGCGACCCTAGTCTTCTCTTCATTACTTCTCCGAGTCTAACCTTAATTGGATAAGGACTGCTGATGCAGTTTCCACTCAGTCAACGAGACAACTCTGACAACATATCCGTTATGACTTCTATTAAATGCTAAACTACTACACATCAACGTGTTCTTTACTCGGTAATGGGACCTCGCCCCTCTATCCTTGCATGACCTCGCCGGTCTTATCCTCGCCATGGTATTCTTTTGTCTTCTCTTCTTAACCCTCGTTGTAGACTTCCATAGATGATTATATGTTTCTCTGTTGTAGTCTTCCCATACAACTTCACCGCTAAGATGCTTCTGTGGGGTGAAGTTATTTTCTGCCCTCACATTTTTCCTCTTTCATTTCCAAGAGCTTAGATCGTCGGGGATGAAATTTCTTTACTTCGCCGAAAATACCGAGACCACTTGTCCCATTACCTCTTATTTCTGACACGATCTTCTCATGTCGCAAATCTCGGCGAGCTTTTGACCTGGTAACCTGCCTAGCCGGTTGCTATTCCTGTATCTATAAATTCAATTTCCTCCACCAATTTCAGATTTAACTTTTCATATTTTTCAAAAAAAATTCTCTTTCTTCTCTATCTTCCAGAGCTTTCCCCCAGAACCCTAACTGCCGATATTGCTGCTCTTTGATTCCAGTTTTCTTTTGTTACCCAGATCTCACTAGACCTCTTTGTATCCGTTCTTTTTCTATCTGAATTTCTGTTTTCGTTACTCCTCTGTGTTAGATCTGCACTCGAATCCATTATTGGTTGATTTTTATTTTCTACGTTGTTCATCTTCTGTTGTTCTTCTCATCTGCAACTGGTACTTTTTCCGGCAATTATAACATTTTTCGACGACTCAAGCTTCTTCAATGGCTTCAACAACACGCACAACTCGGTCCTTCAAAACTCAGGAAACCGAGTCAACTAAAAGGGTTAGCTGGTTAGATTGGCCGAAGTACTGTGAGGCGGCTGGTGTGGATTGTGTTCACCCCAAGATAATTGTTCTACCAGGTACGCCTAAATGCACTACACCTATGACACTGGAGGATATTCGCCGTCCTGACATAAACGATTCTTGGGCTATAATGGCTTTTGGCCAACTGAAAGCAGGCTTGAAATTTCCACTTTACGACCCCGAGAATACCTTTATCGTCGATATTCTCCAAGCTATCGAGAGAAGTCCCTTTCAACTCACCAACAACGCAATCGTAGTCATTATGGAATGGAATCTTTGCTGAGAGAACAAGAACAACTATCCTCATATCGCCAAGCGTGGTGTCTTGCAACCCAAGGAATATACTGTGGTTAAATTTCTTGAATTGTAAGCGTTGCGCCCTGCACCCGAAAGGAGGAACCTCGGGTTACTTGCTTTACACCTAGGAAGAATATAAGCAAAGAAGATTTGCTACTCGACGACGTAGAAGAAACTAGTACCAAGGAAGTTGCTACTGTGCATCATAGTAACGAAGATGGCTTTTCCAATCTCCCTTGCATCGTTGAGGGTCCCTGGCTAAAAGGTTGGGTGGACAAGGAAAAGGTTATTCCCCGAATAAACTTCAACGAGGAGCATGAGTACCTCGCCAACTATAATTTCTGGAATGTTAACTGGCCTGCTGAAGATAAGTATGTGAAAGATGATCAAGGTTAATTTCTCAAAAACCCTGATAACAGTTTTATCAAGTTAGCCGACCAATCAAAGGAGGAAAAGAAGAAAACTGCAGGAAAAAAACGAAGTCGAGGAGTGGCCGATGGCTCAGCTCAGGTAACGAACATCTTTTACTTGCTTTGAATATATATATATTTGCCTCTGTTTGTTTCCATAGCTGAATCAACGAGGTTGCAGCTTGAATCATAGGTTCCTCCCAAGAAAAAGACTCAAGCACAAAAAGAAGTCGAGCTTCGAAATAAGATGAAGCTTACCGTACCTATTGAACCATCAACGAATGAACCTGTGAAGAAAGTCAGTCGTGAAGAGCAACCTGTTAAAGACTCAACCAGCAGGGAGCGCTAGGAGGTGCCTCAGCGAACAAACCCTGCTATTGAGTCAGCCAAAGAAATAACTAGAGTTAGCAGGAATGTTATTGCCCCAAACATCGCTCAAGAAAATGTTGAAGAAAATATTGAAGAAAATGCTTAAGGAAATGTTGAAGAGGAAAAATTAAATAAATATAGAGAAGATATTTTCATGGAAGACATAGAGGATAATGCTATTGGTCTGCAACCTGAGGTGGCGAGGTCATAATTTTGAACTTGGAATGGGAAATCATGATCAATCTGAAGAAAATCGATCTCTGGTCACAAAGGAGAAGAACCAAGTCGGCGATGCCTCAGTGATCGATCATCGTATCGCCGAACTGCATGTACTAGATAGGATGCCTCGGGATGCTACTAAGTCTAGGTCCTCCAGTAAGTTCGAATGAGCCATCAAATCTACTCGCCGAAGGTTTCTCCAATTTGAGTTTATCTAAGAATTGTCCTGACCCCGAGTACTATGACGCTATGGCTAGATACAGCAAGCCTGGATTCATTCATAGTTCTGCATCTGAGTTATCTCACCAAGAGCATTTCAATGTTCTGAACATGGTAACGGCTGCTCGCCTACCTCTACTTTTTGTGTGTATCCAGTATACTGATTTACTCTATATGCCTCTGTCACAACAATTCTACCATGGCCTTAGTATTGTTGCTACTAATGAAGCTTACGCGAGAGAAAATGAGGATTTGAGGTACCAGCTTAGGCAACTGACTCAGGCCCTCAAGATAGAACAACAAAATTATGCTAGGTGGGAGAAATCCAGCAAGAAATATCTGAATGAGGCTGAGACTCAAAAAGATATACCACTTTCTATCTTGATACTTATACTCATCACTTCTTATTTCTATTTTCCTCGAGACCCTTAGAATTTGTCCATTCCAAGGTCACCGACAACATCGATACAACAGACTAGAGCGAGCTGAATCCGAGATTCAAACCCTTGTTCGCGCTAACGCTAGGCAGTGTAGTATGTTGTTTGATTTTGATAAGGATGTTAAGTGGTTTTGGCGAGAGCTAAATAATAATGAGGAACTTAGCCAGACCTTGACCATTTACTCCAAGCTTCTTCTCGTATAAAAATAGGTTGGGTAGAGAGGGACAGCGACATGATGTCATTCGGCGAGAGAAGATTGCCCTCCAAGCAAAAGAAGGAGCTGAAATTCGTCATACACGAGTTAGATCCCTATGGGTTGGCGAGAAAACCAAAGCTAACAAGTTAACTTCCCGAACATACCATTTGACTGCAGAGAGAGATAATGCATTAACTGATGCTCAACGCTGGAAGGATCTCGCCAAACTTCATGGAGATCGAGCTAAGGAACTTCATGAGAAAGTATCTTCTCAACAACCTAAGATAGCGAGGATGATGGGTCCTCGCGCAAATCAGGATTTTCAATTCAATATGAACCAACTTAGTAATGCCCAAGCGGGTGTACGTAGATATGTTCATGAGTTAGATGGTAGATTTCTAGGGTATATACTTTTGCCTCGGTTTGGGATCTGCCCCAGTCCTAATTCTGTTTTTTTTTGTGTATTATGCAGCAAATATCAAAGAACTAGAAAATACCATTGGTGAACAACGCATGAACTTTGACAAGTTGAATGAGGAGCACAAAGGTTGTGCTAAAAATATCACTGAGTTGACCCAAGAACTGAAGAATCACGAGGGTTGTGAAGAAAGGTTTAACAAGATTTCCGAGGAACATCACGGTTGCTTAGGGAAAATCGCCGCTCACTAAGGAACTACAAGAGCATAAAAGTTGTGATGACAAGATCAAGTCTAGCACCACTAAGGCCCAAAAATTCGAAGAGATTCGTGATGATCTTCAGAAAAGGCTGAGCGAGGTTCAGAAGCAGCTTAAAGAGCTAGACGAAAAATATGCGGCCGACGTAACAAGGGCTAGATTTATTGGGGCACAAACTTTTGCCAACCACTTTTGTCCTAAGAATGGCCTCCCAGTCCCAATAGAGTATGTTATGCATTCAGAAGAGCTCGCCGAGGAAGAGGAAGATAACGAGGGGGAAGACGAAAGTGACAAAGAGGGAGATATCTCCGAGGGTAAGGAGCCTAAAGAGGATATTAAGGGAAAGAATATGCTTTTTGAACAAGAAGACAAGATTGAGAAACAAGATGAAATCTTCAACAAGAAACTTTGAAAAGGCCCTTGAAGATTCTTTGAAGCCACCAGAATTGCAAGTCTTTGGAGATGCGTCTACTTCCCAAAATGCCTCGGCGACCATCCAACCAGCTGCAGAAGAACCTAAGGCTCAGATACATTTTTTTTCTATTGTTTTGTCTGTTATCTAGTCAATGTTTGTATAAGAAATCCGTTGTAGTTTTTGTCTTGTGTTTCTCAACTTTTGTCTTAGTTTTCACCTCTTTATAGTTTTAGAAGAAAAAAAATTTTGTATTGCGAGCTTCGCGCTCCTTTATTAATGACAAATAGATTTTCTATTTCGGCGACTATTGCAATGCTGCTTTTTACATTACTTCACCGTGTATATGTTTTCCATTTCAACATTCTTTTGACTTATCAAAAAATTTCCAAGTAATATTATTACTCATGAGTTTGATTCACGAGTCAGAAGCGCCTACTCGCACTCGCATTTTCTACCAATGGTTTTGCCAATCGATCTCAAAGTGGTATGTCGTATGGCTATCCGGCTAGCCTAGCATTGATCATTTTATTGATTCAGCAGTACAATTTATTTACCCTCGCAATGTTGCTTGTGCCCGTCGGCGATCATATATAAGTGTTTGGTTTGCCTAGAAAGTAGCTTGTAAGCCCAATTCTCGGAGTCTTATATTTTTCTGCCAGCACTTACAGATCAACAAGCAATACGATCAGAATTACTATGGATTAGACTATATGTTACCCATAGCATGAGAGAATTACTGCCAAGAATGTCAGCTAAAGTTGTACCATGTGAAGAACGTGATCTAAGTTAGGTGAGCAGGGACTAAAATGGAAATATTTTTTGAAAATTTTAAGAAAGCTACAAACACCTTTGATCTCCAAAAAACGAGCATTTTTTGATCAAAAACTGTACGACGACTCTATATGGAAGAACGTATAAAATGTCCTAAATATGCTACTAACAACATGGCTAGAACCCAGAAATCATAAGGGGAACTACCTGAATCAAAGAACTTCATAGACGTAACTAAACAAGGTATTAAACAAATCAAACTATCAATACAACCTAGATCTGACTATAACATCAACCATGTGAATTCAATAAGTAAAAAAAAACTCTCTTTGAACAAATTTTCCTTGTAGGGTAACTAAACAAACCAGATCTCGCCGGGTCTATACCAAAGAACCGAAAAGCAAGCCAAAAGTGGTATCTTTAGAACTGAAACATACTAACAAAGGGACTTTCTTTTGGAAATCTGTTACAGCATAACTTAGAATATACTATAAAGGGCATTATTTCATAAATTTATGTAATAATAATGATACCTTTATAACTAAACATGTTACCAAAGCAAGATACATGAAGAAACTAAGCAAAACATGATGAAAGAAAGTAGAAAAACAAGTCCAAAATCTTTTCTAGCGCCAAAATGTAACTGGTAAAATCCCATTAATGAGATTCACACAACACACCCTAAGAATACATCTAACAATCAAGTATGTAAAGCATGGAAATAAAGTAAGAGTAAGAGTTAGAATGACACTGAGTTTTACTTGGTTCTTCCTCCCTTGTAGAGGCTTACATCCAAGGAATTCAGTATAAATTATCAAGTACATCACTCACCTAAGATAATCTCTATTTCACAGTTGAATCTAAGAACACTTTCTCACAGAGCTGAGCTAAGGGAGAGCAAGGAGAACTACTCAACTTTTCCTCTCTCTTAGATCAGACTCAATTTGCTCAACCCCTCACAACTGAAGGGTCTCTCGTCTTATATAGACGAGTTACATAGCGGAGTACAACTAACAAGGAAAGCAACATCTTTGGCAACTATTTGTCTTTATTCGCCATAGAGTTGATCGGCGACCCTAGTCTTCTCTTCATTACTTCTCTGAGTCTAACCTTAATTGGATATAGACCGCTGACGCAGCTTCCACTCAGTCAACGAGTCAACTCTGACAATATATCCGTTCTGACTTCTATTAAATGCTCAACTACTTCTCAACTACCACACAACGACGTGTCATTTACTCAGTAATGAGACCTCGCCCCTCTATCCTTGCATGACCTCGCTGGTCGTATCCTCGCCATGTTATAATTTGTCTTCTCTTCTTAACCCTCGTTGTAGACTTCCATAGATGATTCTATGCTTCTTTGTTGTAGTCTTCCTATGCAACTTCACCGCTAAGATGTTTTTGTGGGTTATAGACAAAGTAGTAGAGACCTTGAAGACGAAGACTGTGAAGATAAAGAAGACATCAATTATTCTTCATCGACAAAAGGTTAGTAGGAGTTATGACTTTTATGGAAATTCTTCTATTCTACTTTCTCTATTCTTTCGAAATATAGTCGACTACTTTAGTAGTGATAATAGCGATTGAGATCGTATTCTTGTCTAACGTGACCTTATGTCATGACCAATGTTTGTTCCCACAAATACTGTGAATACAAGAATGAATGAGATAGATTCGGTGCCATGTGTCCATTACAATGGTTTGCTTGCAAATCGTTAGTTGGATATGGATGAATCTAAAGGAGTACTCTTGAGCAAAGAGTCCATGGATTACAGCCGAGGACGTACACACGTCTAAGTCCTGGTAAGCCCAGAACTTCCAGCGGAATCCAGAGTTGACGAAATCTGACAGTCGGACGGTTCACGAATCGGTTCGCAAACCAGAAACTCGGATTTCTTCTGAGTTCTAAAGTGACTGAACATTTCGCGAACCTGTATGCGAATCCAATGTTGGTTACTTTGCTGGTGTCGGATTTAGTGGATAT
>JAJJMA010278974.1:0-12304 GCA_023529015.1 Papaver nudicaule | reverse complement strand
GGGAGGTATGAAAACATTGCCGCCAGATACGGCGGGAGAAATAACAGATTCTCGCTCGAGAGGAATTTTTGGAGTTTCCTTTGCAGGTTCGGCTTCAGTCATCACCGTATCGCCGTTCTTCTCTTCAGAAATGGTTACCAGGACTTGGTTAATAGGGGTCTTGTCCCTTGGATTAATGGGGGGTTTCTCAGAAGAAAGAGTAGCAGAACCAGAGGTTGATCGCCGAGTACGATGCAAGTTTGGCTGAGGCAGCACTGAAGCGGAAGACTGAGGCACAGCACTTCCAGTATTAACTGAGGCATCGCCCTGAGAATTTTCGGTGGCAGCAGCATCTAACTTGATCTTTTTCAAAGTTTGGCGGAGTTCTTCTTGAGGAGTTAGAGCGGGAGTACTCTGCAAGCAAGCGGCACACTTATCAGATCTTGAAACAAGCAGAGGCAAATATAGATATATATTTTTAAAATATATGCGATATATTTTAAAAATTAAAACTCAGTATGCTTGTTTCTAGATCTTCAACTCTGCCTTTCTTAAAGTCCAACAAGAGGAATATAGATATATATTTACTGAAAGCAAAATATTACCTGGGAGGAGGATTTCCTCTTGGTAGACTTCTTGGACTGTATCACCCAGTGACCCTGAGAATCCACTTGTATTTGGCCATCAGCGCCTAGATATTGTTTCTCTTCCGCCCAATCTAAATGGGTAAAGTCATGATTCTTGAAGCGCTTGTGTTCATCCTCAAAATCTAGTCGCTTGATCGATTTTTCTGCATCAAGCCATCCTAGCAACCAAGGGCCCCCCAATAAGCAAGGAAGGTTGGTCCAACCAGTTTCGGAACTCTTCCTAGCCGTCTGGCGAGCGCCTGTAACCTCCTTGGCGTCTACAGCACCAAGCATGACCTCCTCTGGAGTCTTTGAGAATTTCTTCTTAGTAACAAAGCGATAAGCCCAAGGCTCACCTTTCACGGAGGAAGGAAGAACATCATACTGCTTAAGAAAGTTGTCAACGATATATGCTTCTGGAGGAAACTTACCGTCTTCAAACAAATCTGGATAGTTGGTTTTGTTGCTACGGCGAAGTTTCCACTCCACCAGAATGCGGATTGCATTCGCCGTAAGTTGGAAGGGACTTTTCTTTATCGCCAGGAAGAGATCACACATAAAGGTATCGGCGGGATCATACAGAGGAAATTAATCCGCCTTTCCAGCTTTGAGTGTACCATAAGCAGTTATGGCACCTTCACCATGTTGGTCTGGCGTTCGGAGATCTTCCAGAGTAGTTGGGGTAGTAGCCTTGGTTACCTTTTTTAAGGGCGTCAAAGTCAGAGGAGCAATGAATATTTTATCATAGGCGCAATACTCCGCCCACTTCTTCCAGGATGGGCGAGCAGGAGCTTTGGTAGCAACAGGAGAAGAGGGGGATTCAACTTCAGTAACCTGCGAATGGGAAATCTGAGCGGCAGGAGTTGTGGAACTAGAAGAAGCCTGGGTAGTAGAAGCCATAAGTGCGGTTAACAGAGTTGAGATTCAGGTGAATTTACGGTGTACCGAAGAACCAAAGTCACCGGAGAAGATGAACAAATCCGGTGGGGCAGTGATAAAAAGATATCAAAACACGATTTTCACACAGCAAAAGGGAAGAAAAGGTGAAGGTAAGATAATGGTAAGATGTTTGATGGAAGAATCTGTGAAGAAGCAAGGATGCAGTAGCAGCAGCAGAAAAGGGGTTAGGGTCTGAAAAGCTTTGAAAGGTTTACTCGAGTGAAGAAGAAGAAGGTAAAAAAAGTTAAGGCAAATTTTTTGGGTATTTATAGAAAAAGGAGAAGTAACTGGCGCCCGGCGGTTACAAATCGTGGGGAAGTAGCAGAAGTCATGGGATCAGACGGTTACGGGTCATAAAGTGAAAAAGGCTGCATGATGGACACGTGGCGTAACGGAAGCTGAGAAAAGGGCATGTGGCGCAATAAAGACTCAGTGGAGAACGTGATGCGGCATTTTCGGCGAAGAGAATTTCACCTCCGGCGATCAAAGATCTTGGAGATGAAAGAGGCAAAATGTAAAGGTAGAAAATGCCTTCGCATAATAATAGCATCCTAAAGGCTAAGATGTATTAAAAGGACACTCACGAGAAGTATGGAATCAACAATGGAAGCTGTGGGCGAAGCGTATGGTACCAGGGCGTAGCGGCGAGACGTAAGGGTGCCAGCGGAACAAGATCGGTGTAGCGTGGGAAGGTGAAAAATAGGTGAGAAGTAGTTGAGCATTCATGACTCGTCAGAACGGATAGATTGTCAGGGTTGACTTGTTGACTCAGTGGGAACCTCGTCACAATCCTTATCCTTAAGAAGACTTACCCGCTGGAAGCATTATTACCTCGGCGAGATACTCTATCAGCGTATGAAGACAAATCAGTGTCAGAGCGTAATCTGTCTGTATTAGCTGTATAGCACTATTGTAATCTTGTATAAATAGCGAGAGATGCCTCTAGCAAAGGGGTTGGACACATTTCGGATTGGTCTAGGGAGAGGAAAAGTATTCTACTTGCTCTCCATAGCCCAAGGCTGAATTAGGGTTTTTGTTGTGAGATAAGCCTTAGAAGATTTGCAAGGTAACTAAGAGTTGTAATCATGTTTATAATAGTGGAATCCTTGGATGTAGTCCTTACTTAGGGCGAACCAAGTAAATCATCTTGTCAAGTATCTCTATCCTTACTCTCTATCTATCTCTTATGCTATATGCTAGATGAATGTTTAGGTATGATTGTGTGCATGTTTGTGTATGTTATTTGGGTGTACTGTGTAAGATCTAACCCTTGGGATTTTACACAGTTACAGGGAGTCAATACAAGAATCCGAAAGACTATGTCAACCAACCAAGTACGATATTTTAATTATATAAGATGACTCAAATATAATGCGGAAGTAAAGTAAAGTACACACAAGATTTTGTTAACAAGGAAACTACAAGCTCGTAGAAAAACACCGGGACCTAGTCCAGTTTTGAATACTCTTAAGAATTAAGCCGCCAACACACCTATTCTCAGACTTCGGACTAGCTGGTGCAGACAATATGACCCTAATACGACTATTAGTCACAAAGATTTCCCCTAAGTATTCCTACGCCTCCAACCACAGCAAGGTGGTCACGCACATGTACTCCCCTACGTAACCAGACGCCCGATACTGTCTTACGCAAGAGTTGCCTCATAGCCCGTCGCGAGGACTATCGCTACCCGACCTCCAATCGGAAGATTACAACCTTATGGACAACAACCGAATAGCGGCAGGTCAAATGGCTAGATGATATCCTTGGTAACTAACAGATATTTCACCGAAGTCTTTTCACACCAAGAGCGAGGTTATTAAGTTTACTTAGGCAATAAACACCTCGAGATATCGATCAAGGTTTCAAAACCTAAACTCCCGAAAGAGCAACCTTGTCGTCCCAGTTGGATCAAGCAGATAGCTGTAGCAAGTACAAAATGATATGACCGTGAAGAACGATGTACCTGCAAAGAACAAATCCAATAACAGCGATCTTGATCCACTCAGCATCTATAATTTAGGCACACAAACCGAAAGCGGCTTGCTGACAAATCCAGGTTAATAGATAAAGAGTATGTTCTAATCACAACGATATCGAGTGGCCTTATATCAGAAGAGAAGGACGTTAGAATAAACAAGATCGTTAGGTTTGATAGACGTGATAGAATATAACACAAGTACAATACAAAGAAGACTAGTAAACATAAACTAGTTTCCCGTAAGAGGTACTTCTAGGCTTATCGATCCCAAGAGAAGACTTTCCCGCAATTCTAGACCGCAAAATCTCAAAGGTAACTGAAAAGAAAAGCGTCAACACAAGCTTACAATTCCGAAGAAGAGCTTGGCCAAGGGGATTAAAGCTTTTAGGAGAGATACCACTCCTATTTATATTGACTAAGGCTTTAGCTTTGGAATGAGGCAAAGTTAATTTCAGAAATTCCACAAAGCACATTTACATAATAGTTCCGAAATTCCCCATTTAGTCTCATAGCATTTAATGAGAACTAATACTCTAGCATTTTACATTTAAGAACAATATATTTCATAAAGGAAATATACTTTCGAAACATGTTTAGCCAAGAGCAATCAAAGCAAATAATATCTTAAGGTATATTTGGATATTTCTTTTTAATTCGAAATATGGTGCTTACCAAATATGATCCCTGGGAAAGATCACAATTCGAAAACGTGTCCTTAGTTTCGAAAATCTCTTTAGATATTATTACTTCCAAATGTCGTCACCAGCTTTATAGTGTCGATATTACTTCCTTGGTATTGCTGGGCTAACCTGACGAACCTAGGTGGAAGTGGGATCTGGTCCAACGTGGCTCAACGTTCCGTATAAATATATCACAACAAACGTGGACAAAGCCTTGTGTGTTAAGCTTAAGTGAACACATAGGTTCAGACATTCTGAATCACGCAAATAGATATACCATTGGAAGTACGGTGCGAGATTCCACCAGTAACTAGCAAAAATGTTAAATCTCCTGAATTCTTGATTCCAATATAGATGTCACGTTAATGATATCCAAGAATTCAAATCAAAACATCAAATGAATATTTGATCAAGTAGTAAAGTATACGAAGATTTAATCACTTATAATATTGATCTGAAATCATGTGTCCACTAACTAGAGCGACTAACCATATTTCAGATGATGTCTCAATCCCACTTAGTTGTACATTGAAGATGAACGAATTCAAACTTCAAACCGAGAATATCAAACTCATTAATTCGTTGAAGCACAAATCAAAAATATAGAGTTTGAACTTCGAAGTTACGCATTCTGAGTCAACCATATTATGGTTTCGAAACGTACATCTGTTTTGGCAGAAACCAAACTAAGGTTTCGGAACCTTAAGTTCATTATATGACCAGAACCATATTTAGGTTCCCAAATCAAGTTTCCATATAGCGAAACCTAAAGCTTGGTTTCGAAATCTAGATTTTGTTTAACAAAACTTTGGTTAAGGTTTCGAAACAAGAAACACATAATAAATTCTTCACAAATGTTTGGTGTCGAACTAGAGAGTCCATGTGGTCGAGAACCGTTTCAGCATCACACCTTTTTAGCCTCGACGCACAGGAATATATTTCCCGGTTCACATAAACCTTTAGAAAACCCCAGGGTCTTTTCGACCTTTGAGATCTCACATGGTCAAGACACATTGGCCTTGATTCTCAAGTCACTGTCAGCCGCACAAACATAGTTTCGAATCTGTTATATCTCATTAGTCACAATATTTAAGTTTCAGACCAATAGCTTATGAATGCGAAAACCAGATTACGGTTTCGAAATCAACGTTAGTTTTACCAAACCCTACATTGAGGTTTCGAACATTGAAAATTCATAAGTTGAAATTCACAAATATGGTTTCGGAATCCAGAAGTGAGATATCACATACAAGATGTTCATATACATAATCAAATGAATGATTCAGAACTTCAGAGTTCAGAGCCAAACCATGACGTCGTATTCGAATCTCAGAACAATAGTATTTTGAGTCTACACAACATAAGTGTGAGTCACAATCTCTCTTACATTGGCTCATATAAATATATGCTATCAATCCGATAGAGCCAGACTAGGTAAGAAGAGACACAATACTGTGATGGATAAAATCCCGTAGTACTACCGAGATAACATCACATTGCAATATTCAACTCGAAAAGGTTTTAGGAAAAACCTTTATATTAACTTAGAGACGGAGAAGAAAAGAAAGCTCTAAGCAATATTGGAACGTCACAACTACAATACTAATACCACAAGTGGTAAAGCGGAGTTATCATAAGACACACTGATCACAAGTGATCAAGTCATAATGTAAATCTCAAGCTGAGAGTTATGTTTATGTCTTTTGTAGCACAAGTGTAAAAGATAATGGAATCGCGTTATTTAGATTCACTAACCTGTTGAATGATGAAGCCGGATGTCTTTGTTTGATCTTCAGTCTTTCTTCAACTCTTCAACTAGTGATTTTAAATCCTACCAAAATCTTCCACAACCTAAATCTAACTCTCACATGACTTCACCTAATTGTGTGTTGTTTAGCGGTCGAGTTTTGATCACTAAAGTTGACAACTAAGCTTGACATACCAACACTTAGTGAGGTTGACCGAGCCATGCTCTAACATCGAGGACCGTACATTGTAAGAAAAGTTGCAAAAAGCAGATATTACTATCTCAGTCATATGAATGGGAGAAATCTGAACGCCCGTAAACGGTAAATGGATTAAAATTTATTATAGTTAACGTGTAAATACGAGCGCCTTTAAGAAATGAGGATCGTCCTAGGAATTATTTATTTCTTTTTTTCCTTATGTATGCAAAAGAGCGCATGGAAACGCTGCATGATTGTTTATAGTAATAAAGCTCGGAGGAACGCATGAGGATCGTACCCTGCCAATTCCAAAACATATTACTATATTTTAACATTTTTCGACTTAACAAAATGGGCACCGAAAACCCTAGAAGGAGCGCCATGAAAACGCTACGTACCTAAAGAGCGCCACGACAATGATGCATGTGATAACGACTCAAAAAAATGGGCACTGACAACCCTGGAATGAGCGCCATGAAAATACCTAAAGAGCGCTCTAAAAATGCTGCCTAAATATCGCAAAATTAATAATAGATACCACGCCATAAACATAAGAAAACATCATCGCATAAAATATTACAAGCATAGTTTTTCAGTTCGCGGCGTGAAAAAGAAAGCAGACATTATAAAATGCATATTCATGGTTGATTTTAGCTAAGTCGGTCTCGCATTCCACAACGCACTTTGCTATAAATTTGATAGTCTCCTTGACATACTAGGAATAATCCTCTATTTGATTTAAGTCGCGAAGATGCTCATCACAACGAAGGTGCGCCTTCTTCAATAAATCTGAACTGGCATTTGATCAACGAATCAACTTTATGGTCTCGTGCTGATCAGAAATAGACGATCGAAGCCCCGAACATTGCTTCTCATACTCTTGGAATGAAAGTTCCACTCTTGTAGAATCCCGCAGAGGTAGCATAATTATTTTTCTAAACTTACGCGAGCCAAAGCACCAGGAAAACATGCAAAGCCAACACCCATAAACCATCCCTGGAAGCCATTACTTGGCAATACTACTCTTCACAATTTCATTTATAACAATACATCTGGTATAACATTAAATGATATAGCGGCCGCCCAGGCATGATAGACACATGTTACAACTACAACATTTAATTTCCATAGAAAAAACCACGCGATATCCACACTAACCAAACGCGCCAGCGGCGCTCAATGTAATCAAATAAAAACAAATAGAAAGAAATTCAAATGAACGTCATGACAACGCCTACAGCGAGAGCGCGACGACATCGCTCCAATTCTTCATCTATGTCCTTAACGAAGCGCTCAGCTTCAAGAAGGCTGCTAAGAGAGACAGTGCGCCGACTGTGTGTCCTGTCCATGCGTTGGCGAAGCTCAGTTTCATTGTTAGAACCAAAATGAACCATAGGAGCGAGACCCCCAGCACACGCGGCCTCCCATTCAGCATGATGATCATCCCAGACCTGTTGAAGGGCTTCATAGTCCTCTCGCCTATGTGTAACGAATAACTCTGCTTCTTCCTTAATGGACTCTAGTCGACCAATTTCTCGATCAAGATCCAAATGAGTAGATACGCTGGGAGCAGAGGATAAGGAAATAAAGTAACCACGCAAGCGGAAAGCCATCACATCAAAATAACAGTAAAAACAAAATTAGGATGACAAAACGGGAAGGACTGAAACACACATATATATAGAAACTCATTAACCGCATTTATTATTGCACGAATCCCAAAGATTCAAGAAAGAAAAAAAAACAAGTTTCTAACTAGAACCATTTAGAACCCTAGCGGCGACAAAACGCGCGAAGCGGCACAAAAGAATAATTACACGACGCTTTTATAATATGCAAAGCGCGTCCTAGATCATACATATGAAGAGTCGAAAACACTCGTCTAGCCCTGCACTCTCGTTGATACACCAACACCTCTTCAGAGGGCTCGCATCCATTCAACTTTGACTCCTCTACCATAGAGATGTTCTCAGCAAACTCGATGCACGAGTCATTAGATGACTTCTCAAAATGCGAAAAGACACCCGAAGGGCAAAACTAGCTTTGCTTAAAGCGCAGATATCTCGCATAATCGCCTCACGTGCTGATGACATCGCTCCTTACTTCAGAAATACTTGCACAAATACTCAGAAGCAGCACATACATCTACTAACCAACAAACCATGTATATATATAGAAAGTTTAAACTACCAACAATTAAGGTAGCATTAAATCCAACACGAAATCTAAGAATAACCAACCAAACGAGTACTTTGCAAGTCCGAAATCCAAACACCATTACTAATCCTGTCCAGTAAGCTCGGCAAACTCCTTATGCTTATCCTCAAGTTCTTGACCAACTTGGTCTGCGGCTTTCTACGCCTCGTCTAAAGCACTCGTAGCAGCGCTGAACTCCTTAGCTATCCTCTTTTGCTCCGCTTTCTTCGCCACAACATCCGCGTTTAGTCGCGCTTTATCCTTCCCGAGCTCTTTATAAGTGAGGGTAGCTTTGATACTTTCGGATCATGCCTGGCCTTCACGTCCTTCATCAAATCAAGCAACCACGCAACGTTGAGACGCATGAAGTCGGCCGTAGCAATAATATAATCCCAGTCCGTAAAATTCATCGCCGATAGAGGATTATTATCCGTGTCAGCAAGACCCGCGGCTACAGCCAGCAAATCTCGCACCATCTTTACCTGAGCCTCGGTACTAAACATATACGACATCACTTCAGGAACAAAATGACCATGATATTTTGAGAATCTCAGAATATGAGTTCACATACTCCGCGGGAACCCAAAAACCATACACCAATTCATAAGCAATATTCTCACCGACACCAATCTGGGAGCGGTCAAAGACCTTGTAAAACATGGGCAAGGGGCAGCACCATTAGCTGCGATAACAACGGGAGAACGATGAAAAACATTGGTGTTCCGACTAGGCAAAGAATTTCTTAAACGTTTGTCCATGTTTACGCTCTCGACGTCTTTGTTCACACATTTTCCCATGTCCAGCTTCTACGCAATATATTGGTTAAGCACGCGACCTAAGAATAACAAAATAAATAATAATAATAATAAATTAAAAGACCAAATCACTTGATCAGAAGACGATGAAGAAGCGTCTGTGTTAGGGTCAGGGTCGTTGTTATGTTCACCTGAAGACTCGTCGGACGTATCACTACCGGGGAAATCTAGTAGCAAAAAATCAGATAATATGCCTTGTGCAGACCAATGCAGAAAATTTTCAAAAACTTCAGTGCAAAATGAAGAGAGAACTAACAGGGGTATAAATAGATCTTGACATCTAGAAAAGTAAGAAATAAATGCGCACCACGTGTTATAATTTAATACTCACCTGGGTCAGCAGGCACCTGGGCAGAAGAAGACGGGGTCGTATGACGCACCTTCTCTGACACTGACGAACTGAAAGACTCCAAGATTGCAGACGGTGTGAGCATATGATTGTCCCTATCACGATTCACAGAAAATACCAATGGTCTTAAACTAGACATCCTCATCACATCAGCGGGTTTAGGCCCGGTGACTTGGTTGATACGCCTCCACAAAGACCGGGTAACTCGATCAAACAGGTCATTGTTTAGTAGGAAGACGCGTCGTTTTCGATGGGGGGGATTGACGCACCTGTTTAATGAAAGACTTATTAGACGAGGGAAAGGTAACACATCTTGGAACGGGAACTATACCTGCTTCCCAATTTAACATATCGGTCAAAGCCTTTTCACGCCACTCATGCTCGGGCATATTAAGCCACTCTTCCAAAGGCCGCTTACGCGGCCCAGGATCATGAGAACCGTCAGGCTATAAACAAGAAAAAACCCAAATAAATACCAACTCAAAGAAACAAATCAAGTAAAACTAGTAAAAAACCATCGGACTACCATCCAGCTCCCTTGTACGAGGTGTTGATGGGGGAAGCTTGAAAGCGTCAACCGAATGCGATCGCTTTTGCCCACCATCAACTTTCGCGGAGGAAACTAGGGCCCTCCTCAAAGACCCCGGAACAACGACCAACTCGGGATCTCGTGGGATAGGACTCCAAGCAGCATGATTGATATTACGCGCGCGACCCTTTGTCCCCGGAGAAAGGTCGTGCTCTTTAGCTACACCCTTGGCAAGCAAAAAATGACCAAAGCAGTGCATATCGGTATGATTGTCCACTTTAAGCTCAGTAACCAAGTAATTCATCGCACGAGTTAAGAACTCATTCCAATAATCATACCATCGGGCAGAAACAAAAGTCGCGCGTTCAAGATTAGGATACCGAATCTCAAAAGGAGTAGCACGGCAATGAAGAGCACCTTCATGAGTATAAATGAACCTATCAAAGTAATCCTCGACCCTCGCTACATATGGACTAGCTGGGAGCCTCGGAGCAGGAGGTACCCCCTGATCAGAACCTGCCTGGCGGGCCACACGATTGATATTGTAAGCCTGAATAGAAAACGCGCCACCATAAAAGCCGGGTAAATAATTAGAAGTCATGGCAAGGACGAATTCCACTCCGCTCGCCGATCGCACCTCCCTGAAACGAAGCGTCCGCCCCTCCCTCGAATAGAACGTGTGAGGAGTCGCACCAACGCAGCCATCAGTGTACGGAGAAAAACAGAATTTCGACCAAATGTCCATATAGTTGGAAATATTATCAGCAGATTTGGGAGAGCGTGTCCTATACAAACGCATGCGCGGGAAAGTATATTCCATGGGCACCTATACTGTTTTACCATCCTCCTTAGTCCGCATTTCATGCCCGTGAATGAGGAGACACTCAAGTTCAGAACAAAAGCCCGAAAAATTCTCCAGGACCACATCTGAAGGAAACTAGCTGGAACGAAGGTCTCCACAGTATGCTGGCCTGCCGCTCTTTGAATATCGACAACAAGCGCCAGTTCTCGTCGCGCATACACTTTCCAACAGAAGACTTGTGCCAGAGATGGGAACCATGAATGGGAAACAGAAGGAGAGCAATTTGAAAGAATCGACTGGTGGTATTACCCCTTCTAGAAATAGATTTTAAATAGAAGAGCACTACACCATATTCTGTGATCCGCAACTGAAATTCGCAACGGTTTTGCTGCAGTTGCGAATCGCAACATACCCAGAACCGTTGCGGATTTGATGCAACGGTAGAGATTTAGTTGCGGATTGACGCAACGGCTTAGATTAGGTTTCAATTTCGCAACGGTTTGGTTTGACGTGTGTGGGTTGTGCGTGTGCTCAGGACACTTTTAGTTATTTTTGTGCCCAAACCAGTTATGCCTAGAGTATTTTCCACCCTAGTTGTGAAGTGTGCGAAAATCGTGTGTGCTTAACCCTTAACCCTAGTTTCGATCTATCCTTTGCCATTTCATTTCTATTTCACTTCGTTACTCAGAGGAGCTGCGAGAGACAAAATATGGGGTTCTTCGTCTGAAAAGTTTTAGAGTTCAAATCTGAGAAGCTTAGGGTTAAAATCGATGGGAAGAGGATAATCGAAGTGGTGTTCATCTTCGTGGTTCTGCAAATCGAAGGGAAGTGGTGATTTTTATCTTCTCAATCGTCAACATCAATTTCCAAACCCTTCTGGTTTTGGTCGTCGGTGAAAAACTCTAGGGGTGAGTTTCTGTGTTCTTTCTTTATTAGGGTTCTAAAGTTATTTTGATTTTTGTATTTCTTTGCTTTTACCTTTTGTTTCCTGTTCAGATCTATTTTGGGGATTTAGGGTATCGTTGGGGTATTCCTGATGTTGGTTTGGGGTTTTCTTGATTTTGGTTTTGGGTTATATATGGCGGAAGAGATACGGACAATCTGGTGGTGGTAGTGATTCAAGAGAAGAATGATGTATGTGGAAGGGATTGGTGATTCAGGCAGGTTCATGTTTTATGTCAACTGCAGCCTGATTTGGTACTATTTACAGGAAGGTTTTTCCTCTCTTCTGTATACCCACCTCATCTACCCGGGAGGGTTTCCAATTTGGTTCACTTCCATCATCAAAAATCTATTTTCTCTTACTTTTGTTTTTCATTGTTCATTTGATTGTTTAACTTGCTACCCGTGCTGATAGACTTTTGCAATAGTCTCATCGAATTGAACCGTCTCTCTGCTTAATCAGGTGATTTCGGGAATGAGAATGTTGAACTTGTTAGAAGTGTTTCAGAGCTTAAACTTC